>JASKGM010006144.1:0-11403 GCA_034509205.1 Ceratonia siliqua
CTGATTTTTGCTCTTAAACATAGGGGCTGCGGCTTGGACAATCTAGAGCCGTGGTACCCACTTCTCTGGGGGCCCAAGTCGTGGCTTGGCATTTCTAGAGCTGCGGCCTTGAACCCTGGGTGAAATTCTTTGTATTTTGGGTGCCGCGGCATAATCTTGGAGCGTCGAACTCTCAGGTCTAAAACCAATTTTCTTCGAATTTGAGCGCCACGGCGCCCAAGAATGGGCACTGGGATGCTGAACACTCTGACTTTGGTCCGAAATTATGCTATTTTGAGTTCTTTTCCCCCAAATACTTGCTTTTACATTGCTCCAAAGTATGTTAACATGACTCACTTCTTCTTATAAAAGCCTTCCCACTTCAAAACACCTACAAAACATGAAACTAAACTAAGAACGCAATAAACTTAAGAACAAAGCAATTAAATGCTAAAGAATTCAACATAAAAATATGACAAAATATGCACTTATCAGTAATGCTGGTATTAAATGTTGTGTTATGAATGAGAAATATTCCATGTTGTGGCACCAAAGATTAGGACATATCTCAATTAAGAGAATCAAAAGATTAATAAATGATGGAGTTCTAGAAACTTTTGATTTTATAGATTTTAGTTCTTGTGTAAGCTGCATTAAGGAAAAGCATACTAACAAGACTAAGAAAGGTGCTAAGAAGAGTTCTAAAATTTTGGAGATCATACACACTGATATTTTCTACCCTGATCTGAGCTCAAGTGGTCAGAAATATTTTATCACCTTTATAAATGATTACTCACGGTACATGTATCTTTACTTACTTCATAATAAAAGTGAGGCACTTGATGCTTTTAAAATTTATAAAGCATAATTAAAGAAACAATGTGGAAAATAAATTAAAGTTGTGAGATCAGATAGAGGTGGTGAATTTTATGGTAGATACACAGGCACTGAACAATCACTTAGCCTATTTGCTGAATTTTTTCAAGAGCAAGGTATTGTAGCGTAATACACCGTACCTAGCTCACAAAATCAAAATGGTGTAGCAGAAAGAAGAAATATAACTTTAATGGACATGATTAAGAGTATGCTTAGTAACTCCAAACTTCCTATGTCATTATAGAGAGAAGCTCTTAAAATAGCAACGTATATATTAAACAGGGTTCCAACTAAGGCAGTTTCCAAAATGCCATTTGAATTGTGGAAAAGTTGGAAACCGAGTTTGCGACATATACGTGTGTGGGGTTGTCTAGCTTAAGTAAGGGTTTATAATCCACATGAAAAGAAGTTAGATCCAAGGACTATAAGTGCATATTTTATTGGATATGTTGATAAGTCCAAGGGATACAAGTTTTATTGTCCATCATATGCAAGTAGAATTATTGAATCAAGAAATGATAAGTTTCTTGAAAAAGATGTGATTAGTGGGAATGATCAACCTCAAAACTTAGAATTTGAGTAAAATCATGTTCCTGATACAACTCTCACAATAAGCTCCAAATTGGTTACTATTCATGACACTCATCAAAATATGGTGGAGATTGAGCAACTAGTTATTGAAGCTTCATGTCCTAGTGATAATATTTTAGTAGACCCAGATGATCAACAACATCCACTAGAAGATGTTGATGAAACATTAAGAAGATCTACTAAGACAAAGAAGTCAACAATTCCTATTGATTATGTTGTGTACTTATAAGAATCTTACTCAAATATTGGTGTCAAAAATGACTCTGACACGTTTTCACAAGCGATGGATAATAGTAACTCTAAATTATGGTATGATGCCATGAAGGATGAATAGATTCTATGACAAATAATCAAGTATAGGATCATGTTGAGTTGCCTAATGGGGTGAAGGTCGTTGGTTGAAAATGGGTTTTTAAAACCAAGAAATATTTATTAGGCAACATTGAGAGATACAAGGCTAGACTCATTGCCAAAGGATTCACACAAAATGAAGGAATTGACTATAAAGAGACTTTCTCTCTTATTTCTAGAAAAGACTATTTTCGTATTATCATGGCATTTGTTGCACCTTTTAACTTAGATTTACATCAAATGGATGTGAAAACAACTTTTCTTAATGGGGATTTAGAGGAAGAGGTTTATATGAAACAACCAAAAGGGTTCATTTCAAGTTATGGTAATAATTTGGTTTGTAAGCTTAAGAAGTCTATATACAAACTTAAACAAGGCTCCCATCAATGGTATTTAAAATTTCTTAATGTTATCTCTTCATTTAGTTTTATAGAGAGCCCTATGGATCAATGTATATATCACAAGGTTAGTGGGAGCACAATCATCTTTCTGGTGCTATATGTGGATGATATTTTGCTTGCAACCAATGATTTAGGGTTGTTACATGAGGTGAAACAATTTCTCTCTCAGCATTTTGATATGAAAGATATGGGTGAAGTGTCTTATGTCATTGCCATTAAGATTCACAAAAATAGGTCTCAAAGTATCTTGGGCTTATCTCAGAAAACCTATATCAATAAGGTTATTGAGAGATTTCGGACGAAAGATTGTTCATCGAATGTAGCACCTATTGTGAGGGTGACATGTTCAATTTGAATCAATATCCCAAAAATGACTTTGATAAGGAACAAGTTAAAAACATTCCTTATGCTTCAGCTATTGGAAACCTAATGTATGTTCAAGTCTGCACTAGACCGAACATTGCATTTGCAATTGGAATGTTGGGAAGATATCAAAGTAATTCAGGCTTAGACCACTGGAGAACTACAAAGAAGGTCATGAGGTACCTTCAAGGAATTAAGGATTTCATGCTTACATATAGATAGACAAACAACTTGGAACTTGTTGTGTACCTAGATTCATATTTTGCTAGCTGTGTTGACTCACGTAAGTCAACGTCTAGATATATCTTCTTGTTTACTATATGAGCTATATCTTGGAAAAGCGCTAAGCAATCTTTGATTGCTACTTCTACTTTGGAAGCAAAGTTCATTTCTTATTTTGAGGCGACATTATAGGGTATATGGTTGAAGAGTTTTATCTCTGGGCTTTGAGTAGTTGATTCTATTTCTAAGCCATTAAGGATATATTGTGACAATTCAGCTACTGTGTTCTTTGCTAAGAATAATAGGAGTGGAAGTCGAAGTAAACATATCAACATCAAGTACTTAGGTATTAGAGAACACATTAAAGTGAATCATGTGCTTGTTGAACATATTCATGTTGAGCTAATTATTGCGGATCGATCATGTAACTGATCATGTAACTCGAATGGGACTTATTCCAGCTTCATTAGTTTCCATTTGAATTGATATATCACTTTTGGTTTATAATGAAAATCTTATTTTAGATTTGTCTTCTCCTTTTGCTTGTATACATTTGTGTTTGAGACTGACAAATATTTTGTGGAAACCCAGAATAAGCATTTGACGTTTATTCATAAAAGTTAAAATATCATATAAAATGTTTTTGCAAAGAATGACAATTACATTGTGATACATGGAAGCTAATACTTACTTATAGAGAACTTACTGTCATGATTCATGTAATTTATTTCTTTGTTTAAATATAAAGAGTTTGAGGCTAGTATGTTGATTTGTGAATATTATAAAGTAACAATGGTTAGACTAAGTGGTAGAATGTAAGAATTGTAACCATTGTAACTCTTTTATGTTAATGGTTTTTAAACATTTTAATTCATAAATCAATGGCTATTTACTAGTTTTCATGGTATTATTGGTAACAGTTCATTTAGTGGTCATTATTCAAGAAAACTATTTTGTCTCCTAAATTAAAGGGCTGTTAATTTTCTTGATGGAAGGAAGTTTATAAATAGCTTCATCTATGATTCCTTAATTCCAGTAATATTTGACACCCTCACCATCATTAAGTATTGTTACTGAATTATAAGGACTCGTAAAGAAGTTCGTGTTTCACCTATTCGCTATGGTTGAAGGTTAGTGATACTCTTGCTTTTGCTTATTTTTGCACTCTTATACTGTAGACAATTTGTGTATTTAGTTTACTGTAATATCTACTAAAATGTTTGAAACATTGGTGAACTATTGAAACGTCATTTGAAAACATGACCAATAACACAAAAGTAATGAAAAATAGTATTGATGGGCCCGTTTGATTAAACAGTTCTTAGTTAAAAATTGTTTGAAACAATTTTTTGCCTTATTGTTTTTTAAAACATGAGAATAGAATAAGTGTTTTAAAAACAAAAAATATGGAACAACTTTATCATGTTCTTGATCTTTTATTTTCCAATTCAATGAAAAACACATATCAATATGAGAAAGCTGTTTTCATTAGTGGCAAAAAAGATAAATATGAATAGGTGGAGTAGCAACCTATTTTATTTGACTAGGCGCCTTTCCCTCTCAATCCTCCATCCCTTAAGAGATGAAAATTTCGGTTCGCCCTTCCCATTTGAGATAAGAATGGCTAAAGTTTTTTTTTATCCCTTAATTTTTTACTAGGTTTCAAGTTAGTCCCTTAATATTTCTTGGTTTTATTAATATCTTATAACTTGCACAACAACATCAAGTTCATCCCTACCGTTAACCCATTAACACGCATTGCTCATGTAGCAAGTTAATTGCCACGTCACATGCTGACATTAAAGAGCTCCAAAACTACATCATTTTGAGAAGTTGTTCCTTTTCCTTTATAATTGAAATTTCACCGCTGAGGAGAGAAGGAGAAATGATAGTGAAGGTCTCAACTGTGAGAGAAGAATTTGATAAAGAAGAGGGTTAGGGATGAGAGTAGAAAGAGAGAGAGAGTTTGAGAAAGAAACGATCTAAAGAGTTTTAAAAAATATATATGAATTCTTTTAAAAAAATTGATTTTGAAGAAAATAAAATAAGGATTAAGGATATTAAAAAATGGATTCTTTTTAAAAAAATGAATGAAGACAAAAATAGAGTCTCAAAGTGAAAAGAAATATAAGGAGCTTCTTTTTTTAAAAAAAAAAAAAACAAATGGGTTCATTGTTATTAAAGAAAGTAAAATAAAAGATATTGAAAAATGTTCATTATTGGAGAAAAAAACAAGAAATGGGTTTAAGATTTTGAAAACAAGTTAAGGAAATAAGAGAAATTAAATGTGAAATTTGATTAAAAAGATAAAAAAGAAAGAAGGATATATGAGAAATGGAAAAGGACATGCGACACCATCTGATAGCAATGAAGCAACTTTAATTAAATGAGGGAGTTGGGGATATAAGAGAGTAAGACCTTTCATATAATGATAGAGAAGAAACATGCATATATCCATTGTGTAATAGCAACTTTCATGTTGATATGCAACTTCATGTGTGCATATGAATAAAATTGGTGGGAAGCATGAAAATTTTCAATTTATATCAAGTTAGCATGTGATGTGGCAATTAAATGTCCATATTGGCAATTAATTTCCTACGTGGGTGACACATCAGAAAATTTTGTTAATGAGTTAACGGAGTTAACAATAGGGACAAACATGGTGTTGTTGGGTAAGTTGTTGGACATTAACGAAATAAGAAAAAGTTAAGGAATAAACTTAAAACCTGGTAATAAGTTAAAGAGATTAAAAGAAGACTTTTGCCTTAATGTTTCATCGAGTAACTGGTCAAGTTTGAGAAAAACTTAGAATGCTAGCTTTGGGTTAGGAATGGGGTTAGGACACATGGTTTTTGCCCTAAAATTCATATATATATATATATATATATATATATATATATATATTCAAGATTATTATTCAATATTGTATAAAAAATTAATAATGATTAAAAATATTAAGTATAAAAAAATAAAAATAATGATAAAATTTCATTAACATGATGTAAGATGGTATTAATAAATAATTTGTTATTCTTGTACATTGATATAATTCATAGCATAAAAATGTATTATTATAGAATTTATTCTCATTTCTTTGAAATATTGTAATAAAATTTCATTAGTATAATTTGTTTTTTGTAATAAAAAATACTGCTTTTGTTGTCATTCTCCGTTAATATTCTTATTTTTGACAAAGTTGCAACCTTTTTATGGTGGTGTAAATTTTAACATAATATAATAACATTATTAGAGTTGCAATCATGCATACAATGTAGATATCCTTTCATAACCTTTTTTATTTTGCCTTATTAAATATATAGAGTAAATTACACTACAGTCATCTCCCTTGAAGTTAAAAACACACTCAAACCCCCTCTAATTTCAGTTTATACAAAAACTTCCCCTAAAATTTATATATAACCTACATTCACATCCCATCTAGTTTTAAAATACTTAAATTAACATTTCTTATTATGAAGTTTGCAAAAACAGTAATTATACTTTTTGATGATTTATGGTGCATTGAATTAGACTCATTGAAAGTTTTTTTAGCATAAGCTTTGTTAATCATTTTAGAGTAAATTACTCTCCACTCTCTTAAGAGATGATTTAGCTACATGACTCTCTCCTTTATTATGAAAATATATACAAACCTCACTTGAAAGTTAAAAAAATATTACAACTTAATTCAATTTTAAATTTAACATTAGTTAAGATGATTATATGTCCAAAATACCCTTTATAAAAATTTTGTTTTAAAAATTGTGAAACTCAAATCATTTATTTATTTATTTTCTCTTAATAATATTGATGTAGAAGAAAAACAATAACACATCGAATAATTTTCAAAAGATTTTATAATCAATAATTAAAAATTTTAAAGGTTCTCAAATGGTATTTTAGACATATGAATTATTTAATTAAATTGAAATTCAAAATTTGGTCAAGTTATAATATATTTTTAACTTTTAAGGGAAGTACATGTTATTTTGATAATAGAAGGAATGATCGTGTAATTAAAGCATATCTCAAGGGATAAGAGAGTAATTTACTTATAATTTTATTAATAGATGGAAGGCTTGTGTATAAATTAAAACTAGAGAGGGTAAAAAATGTAGGTCTCTCAGAGGAGGTGAATGTAATTTATGCTTAAATTATATATATATAATCCTTAATTGATTAAATAATTGATAATGAAGAGTCGTGTTTGAACATTTATGCTTTAAATACTTTGATGAATATTATGTGATGTTTGAGAACAATTATATTATGATGAATCTTTATAAATTCCTTGTTATAAAATTTTAGTTATTTCTTAAACCATTACATTTTTTTAAAAAAAAATTAATGAGTTTAATAGGGTAGGGCAAGGTAGGGTGGGTACAAGGCACAAAAGTACTTGCAAATTCAGGGACAGGGACAATGAAAAAAGAAAACCCCCTTGAAGACAAGGCAAAAAATCCCCAAACAAGACAGGATTATATAGTGAAAAATTCACCCTAATCAGCCTCATTACCAATGTACATCCCTCTCTCATCTTTCCTTACCATAAAAGCTCACATCTATCCCCGATATACCCACCCATTCTCCCCCCTCCAACTCCCACCCAATCATGATACCCAATTTTTTATCTAGAATAAAAGAAACTTCTCTATTTGATTTTTGTTTGGTCGTTGAGATGCTAAGGAGTGTTCAGTATCTTAGAGAATAAAGATGAATAGAAGGAAACAATGGCATTTCTCATTGATTAGTTTATAGAGTGTACATAAGTATTTATAGAGTTGTAACAACTCCCTATCAGAACTTTCTAGCTAACAAATTGCTAACCACCATGCTAACAACACTATCACAGAAGGCTTAATTAGCATAATTGACTTCACCATTTCTCTCAACATGACCCCTCAGTTTGAGGATCCCTAGTTTCCTTATCTGACTTCCTTTATTCTAAACATGACCCCACAATCTAAGAGTATTTGGTCCTTTTATTCTGAGATTTTTCTTCAGTTCCTTAAACTGAACCTTTGATAAGGACTTAGTGAGGATGCCAGCAGTTTGTTGATCATAGGGAATGTGCAACACTTCAAGTTGGTTCTTAATGACCTTTTCTCTGACAAAGTAAAGGTCCAATTCTATATGTTTCATCGAGACTGTAGTATAGGATTGGCAGATATGAGCATTGTGCTGAGGTTGTCACAATAGATTTTAGACACCGGATTTTGAACCTTTAAGTCACTTAATAGCATTTGCAGCTAAGTGATTTCAGAGGATATGTTAGCAAGTTTCCATACTCAGCCGCAGTGCTGGACTGGAAACTGTGTGCTGCTTCCTAAAACACCATGAAACAAGATTGTTGCCAAAGTAAGCACAATTTACAATCACTAATTTCTATCATCTAATATACATTATTGAGGTACCTTAGAATTCGTTTGATTTCCTTCCAGTGAGTGTCAGTTAGACAGTGCATAAACTAACATACTCGATTAAAAGAGAAGGCAATTTCTAGTCTTGTGATCGTTACATATATCAATGCACCCACCACTGGCCTACACAGGTGTGGACTTTCCATAGGGATTCCTTGATGTTTTGATAACTTCAACCCTGTGGTCATGGGTGTAGGTAGAGTTTTAGCATTTGACATATTTTCCTTAAGCAACAAATCCTTAATATATTTGCTTTGAGACAATAAGAGACCACAATTGCTGAGTTTGTGAACCTGAATTTCCAAGAAATAGTTCACCTCACCAAGATACTTTAGAGCAAATGTACTGTGCAAGTTAGCCACCAATTTTGAGATGGTTGCTTCAGAGCTTCCTGTAAGGAGTATGTCATCTATATATACTAACATATATGTGGTATGACTATTAGTCAAACTAACAAATAGTGATTGGTCATTCTTGGTGGATAAGAATCCAAGGCTACATAGTGCTTGAGCAAGCCTATCAAACCAAGCCCTTGGAGCTTTCTTCAACCCATAAAGTGCCTTGTTAATCTTGCAAACTATAGTGGGATTGGTAGATTCAAAACTAAGAGGCTGAGTTATAAGCAGTATAGATCCTAGGTTTAAAAATGCCAAACTTGGCCATCTGCATGGCATGTGTGTTGGTGACAATTTTTTGTTGCTGATAGTGAGAAACATTTGGTGGAGAAAGAATGGAAGGAAATATGGCAGTAGCATTGCTATTATTTGGTGCTTGAGCAAAGTGCAAGGGCATGCTATTGTTGTTTGGTGCTTTAGCATAGTGTGAGGGCACCCTACCTAAATGCACTGTTGCTGCATAAGGTACTATGTTTGCATACACTTGGTTGTTAGTATAACAAGATTTCACATCATAATTTAAAGTACTAACACTAGACTAAGGAGAAGGAATAGAAGCTATAATAGGGAAATGACAAGTGGACTGAAATGGTGAAACTAGTTTAAACAGGGAGGTGCAGGGAAACAATTGTTCAACAAAAATGACATCCCTAGAAACATAGACCTTTTCCCGATAAGTAAAACACTTGTATCCTTTGTGGTGTTCACTATAGCCAAGGAATACACATTTCTCATATCTAAATTAAAGTTTGTGTTTGTTGAGGGGCCTAAGATTTGGATAGCAAACATGCCCAGAGGTTCTAAAGACGGAGTAGTTAGGTGCCTGATCAAATAGAACTTGCTGAAGTGTTTTGTTGTGTAACACGGGTGTAGGCAACTTATTAATGAGGAATGTAGCAGTTTTGAATACTTCAACCCAAAATGACTAGGGCATAAAAGCTTGGGCCAATAGTGTAAGTCTCATTTCAATGAGATGTCTGTGTTTTTTCTCTGCTAGGTTCATGAGTGTGAAGACAAGAAATCCTATGACTGATTCCATTGGCTTTTAGGAACTTGGTGAAACTTATGTATTCTCCTCCCCAATTAGTTTGAAGTATTTTTATTTTGTTTCCTAACTGGGTTTCAACTAAGGCTTTGAATTTGAGAAAGATTTAAAAGGCCTCAGATTTGGCTTTAAGCATGTAGATCCATGGGTACCTAGAGTAATCATCAACAAAGTGAATGTAATAGTAGTACCCATTTAAGGATTTCATTAGTGTAGTCCTCATAAATTAGATTGCTCAAATTCTAAAGGGAACAAATGTGTAGTATGGGAAGTAGGAGAGGGAAATTTGTGTACCTTTCAAAGGCAACAGCTGAGCAAACATTGAAACTTGAATCTTATATTAAACTAAGAAATATTACATTATTATAGTATTTGTTTGATAACAATAGAAGATGGGTGGCCTAGCATACAATGCCAAATATGAAAGCTTGAAAAGGGAGGATGTGAGTTTGAGTTATGAGCAATGTTGACAATTTTCCCTAACAAGGAAGAAATTAGAGGCGATGTAACACCATGTTGAAGATGTGACAACTGGAAGATATCAAAGACATAGAGCCTATTAAGCCTTTTGACAAAACAAGCATTTGAGTTAAATTCAAAAAATATATTATTATCATGTGCAAACTTTGAGACACTGAGAAGGTTCTGGTTATATAGGGAATATACAAAGGATGGTTAAGGAAAATAGAGGAGAAATTAATTTTGGATGTAACTAATGACATGCCAATACTTTTGATATACAAACCTTGTCTATTTTCCATGTGAATTTGATGATCTTCAGTGTATGTATCCTTAATCATCAAGTTCTCTTAGTTAGGAATCAATTGATTGATAACTCCTAAGTCTGGGTGCCAAGAGGGATCATAGAGAGTCTCAGGAGTGGCCAGCATTGTTGTCATCTAATTTTTTGCCTTGAAGTTTTGCTGTGATATTTGCTGAGATAAGGAGAAAAACTTCTATGAAGGTGCATAAAATGAATTATGGTGGGAAGAGTAGGATTCTTGGTAATTGGTATCACAGGATTGGTCAAACCTATGATAAAAAAATCAATGTTGTATTACCATGCTTCCCACACACTTGACATTGTGGTTTGGAACCCTTGGCACCTCTTCTTGTATATTGCCCTTTGCCTTATGGAGCATTACTTTGTTTTTGACTTCCTTTAAAGGGAACAGTGGACTGCATAGCCTAATTGACAGATGCAATATCAAGGTTATTGGCATGCTTCTCGATCCTATTTTCTTGAGCAGCCAAAAGTGATTCTATCTCTCCTACACTATATGGTTCAGATCTCACCATTGCAGCTGTGTGATGAAAGAGTCATATTCCTATGGTAGGCCATAAAAAATAGCTTCTAGGTGATAACTCTCGGTGACTGGATACCCTATATATAGCAATGAATATGTGCATTTCTTTATTTTTAGCAAATACTCATTGATTGTGAGGGACGGTTTGTTGATGCTATGAAGTTGAGTTTTGAATTGCTTTACCTTTGCCTTAGTTTGTGAAGCAAAGTGGAGATCTCCCTTCTCCCAAAATTTTCAAGAAGTTCTGCATCTTACCATTCTTGTGAGTAAAGCTTCAAACATTAATGCTAGCAACCATGAGACAAGTAACTAATCTTGTTGCTGCCAATGCACATAATTTGGATTCACAACTCCATTCACTTCATCTTGCACTGTTAGAAATCTTGATGGAACAAATGAGGAACCTTCAATGAATTTGCTTAGATCATGACCACAAATTGCTGCATAGAT
>JASKGM010006145.1:0-11400 GCA_034509205.1 Ceratonia siliqua
CAACCAACATTTATCAAATTTTAAAAAGAGTCAGAAGAAATGGTTCGATCCTCTTATTTTTATTTCTCGAACCGAGATATCCATGAATCGGGATCCTAATGCATATAGATACAAATGGTCCAATGGGAGCAAGAATTTCCAGGAACATTTGAAACATTTCATTTCTGAGCAGAATAGCCGTTTTCAAGTAGTGTTCGATCGATTATGTATTAATCAATATTCGATTGATTGGTATGAGGTTATCGACAAAAAAGATTCGTCTAAGTCACTTTGTTTCTTTTTGTCCAAGTTTCTCCTCTTTTTGTCTAACTCACTTCCTTTTTTCTTTCCCATACGTAAATAATTGACATAGATACAAAAAAGGCGTATGCGAAAATTAAGGACAAAAGTAAAGATCAGGTTTATTCAATCAATAAATATAATAATTCAAAAATATAAAAATTCAATCAATATAAATAGAGTAAGAAAGCTTAACCTAAACCCCCTTTATTTTAAATTTCTTCAAAGAATGCCAACAAAAACCACTTCGTTGAGGGTAATGTGTATTTATAGACCCAATTACTTCATTTATTCATTATTTATTCATTTGCTTTTTTTTTTATCCATTTTTTATTTTATATTAATTTATATCAATAAAAATATATTTTTGTAATTATAGAAAACAGCATTCTATGGCAGCAATAAAAAAAATTAGGTAAATCCCAATTGTTTCGAACTTTCTCTTTTTGGAATGGAATATTTACAGAATCCCCATGAACATGAATAGGACCAAACCTTATTCCATGGTATTTACATAGGATTGCTCTTTCTTATTCTTAAGTAAGTCCCCGAGAGGATATTTACACTGAGTGATGTGAGTTTATACGATCTACCCAACATCGATAGAGAAGCGTCATTTGATGGCGAGGATAAGGGCAGCTCTATCCCTTATCACATAACTAAAGTGACTGACGGGCATCAACTTAGCCCCTATGAAATAATGCCAAGCCTTGTATTCCCTATCCATGGCATTGGTCGAGAAGGAGAATATCTCGCCATTGGACATTCTCTATCTCGTATAGGCCCGCGCAACAACTATATCACTTTATCCCAATCAACTTCCTCATGGATGAAGCTGTGGTACTCGTCGTCCTCTATGTCGAGGAGCCTATAATAGTTGTTGATGGTGTGGCTATCAAAGTAGATGTGCTGGCCTCACACATAGACTTAATGATGATCTTTCTTAAAGGTATTCATATAGAATTCAAGCATAATGGCTATCACTATAGCTTGAGGTTGGGTAGTGAACTTTGTCCAATTCTGGTTATGGTTCTAGGCGTGGATGTTAATAGAATGATTAGTTATGATGCTCTGTTCTTAAATGTCATTCTTCTTAACCACTGATTTCTATTATTGTTATGAGGCCTCAGCACTGACAAATTTGTTGGTCTAAGAGGAGTTGAAACTAGAGGGCTTTGCCCACTTAGTAGTCTTTGGTGGCATGTTGTTGGCCTTGGAATGGAAATGTAGTAAGTTTCCTACAAGAGCCTTGTTAAGGGGGTGGGAAAAGATGAAAATGTGAGAGAAAACTGAGGGGAGGGATGACAAGTGCGAGTGAAATGTGAGGAGTCAGAAAAATGAACCAAAAATGAAGTTTAAAAAGAGGGAACCATGACACCAAGTTGTGGCACTAAGGTCTAGGCGCAGCGCCACCCAGCTCTAAATCCCCAAATTTAGATTTTGTCCCATTTTGTTTTTCAAATGGGGAGTTACGATGCTCAGATTTAAGTATTACGGTATAATGTTCTTGTGTTCTAAGTCTAATTATGGTGCTACGGTGCCTACATGATGGACATAACTGCACTGAACCCTAGAAACAATATCTTATTCTTACCTTGGGCATCACAATGTTGAAAGATTGAGGCCGCGAGGCTAAACTAATTTTTGTTCTACTACAAAATTCCATCGACTAGGTACTACAAGTGCTTAGTTAGCTTCAATTGCTTCTGTTCTTGCATAGAAAATGGTAGAATGAGTTGACTAAGTCATAAAAATAGTGGAATGCACAAATTCACATAAATGAAAGAGAAAGAAGCAAGAATTTTAGATTCTTTTGTGCTGCCACACTACTTCAGTTGCTTTTAACATGGAATCCCAAGGTCTCAAACTCACTTGTTATTTGCAATAAATACCATAAACAAGACTAAGACTCCAATTAACATAGGCACAAAATAAAAGACATAAAAAGAGAAATTTTTTAAAAAGAAAGCATATAAAAGCATGGGTTGTCTCCCATGTAGCGCTTGGTTTATAGTCATCAGCCCAACTATATCAAAATCACTCAGAGTTAGCTAAGGTGATGGAAGATCGCTAGCGGTCAATTGATCCTCCTTAGTAAAACTTCAGGTGCTATCCAATAACTGTGAAACTCCAGTTGGAGCTCTTTTTCATAATCTTAACAGCTCCATAAGGAGATACCTTAGTGACGAGGAAGGGTCCTAATCATCAAGACTTCAATTTCTTCAGAATAACTTAAGCCTAGAGTTATATAATAGAACCCTCTGTAACAACTTAAATTGGCAATGCACTAGCTTCTGATCGTGCCACTTCTTGGTTTTCTCTTTGTAAAGCTTGGCATTCTCATAAGCTTAGAGACAGAACTCATCCATCTCATTTACCTGGAGCAACATCTTCCCACTTACCTATTGCAAGTTAAAATTAAGCTTTTTTGACTACCCAGTAGGTACTGTGCTATGACTCTTTTGGGAGATGACAAGCTTTGCCATATACCAACTAGTAAGGTGATATCCCTATTGAGGTCTTATATACTATTCGATAGGCCCATAAAGCATCATCAAACTTTTTGGACCAGTCTTTCTTATTAGGATTCACTGTCTTCTCCAAGATTCTCTTTAGCTCCCTATTTGTCACCTCAGTCTGCCCATTGGTTTGAGGGTGGTACACAGTGACTACCTTATGTTTGACCCCATCTTTTGTCAAAAGAACCTCAAATTTTTTGTTGCAAAAGTGGGTCCCTCCATCACTTATGATTGCCAACGAGGTACCAAAGGGAGTAAAAATATTTTTCTTTAGGAAGGATAGGACCAATTTTGCATCATTGGTCTGTAAAGCCACTTCCTTTAGCCATTTGGAGATGTAATCAATAGTAACAAGGATATATTGATTTCCATAGCATGGTGGAAAGGGTTGCATGAAATCAATCCCCATACATCGAATATCTTCACTACTAGAATGTTGTTGAGGGGCATCTGGTGCCTCCAGGAGATATTGTCGATTCTTTGGCACTTGTCTTATTTAGAAACAAAGGTATTAGCATCCTTAGAAATAAAGGTATATGCGGTCTTGTTGCCTCCATAATGGCCTCTATATTTAGATACGTGACAATGGGTTAGGATTTCCTTCGTATCCTCCTCTGGTACACAACACCACAAGATGTGATTTGCACACTACTTAAACAAGAAAGGCTCATCCCATAATTAAAAGTTAATATCATGTAAAAACTTTTTCTTTTGTTGGAAAGTAAAGTCATGAGGAATAATGTGGCTAACAAGAAAATTTACCAGATCTGTATATCACAGTATACTTGTCTGCTGACAAGTGAATAGTTGCTCATCAAGAAATTATTAATTAATTATACTTGTTTCACTTGTAGTGGCTTCACTATCCAACTAAGAAAGATGGTTAGCTCCCTGATTCTCAGTATTTTTTTGTCCTGAATTTCCAGATTAAATTCTTGAAGTAGTAAAACCTATCTGATTAATCGTGGTTTGGCATCCTTCTTTTCAACAAGGTGCTTGATCACCGAGTGGTCAGTATACACTATATTCTTGGTCCCAACCAAGTAGGACCTGAACTTATCCAAAGTAAACACGATCGCTAATAGCTCTTTCTCAGTAGTGTTGTAGTTCATCTAGGCCTCATTCAATGTTTTACTCACGTAGTAGATAGTGTGAAAGATTTTCTCTTTACACTAGCCCAAGACTGCCCCCACTACACAGTCACTTACATTACACATCAACTGAAATGGAAGATCCTAGTCTAAGCCCACAATAATGGGAGAAAAAAAATCAATTTCTCCTTAAGCAGCTGATATGCCTTCTAGCATTCATCATCAAAGTGAAAAGGAACATCCTTCTCTAGCAAATTGCATAATGGCATTGAAATTTTTTAGAAGTCCCTAATGCATCTCCTATAAAATCCACCATGCCCTAAGAAACTCCAAGTACCTTTAACTAAGGACAGGGAAGGCAAATTCTCTATGGTTGAGATCTTTGCCTTATCAACTTCTATCCCCTGTTCTGATATTTTATGGCCCAACACAATATCCTCTTGTACCATGAAGTGGAACTTCTCCCAGTTAAGCACCAATTTGGTTTCTACACATCTCTTAAGAACTAATCCCAAATTATCTAGGCAGTGATCAAAAGTGTCCACAACAACCGAGAAGTCGTTCGTGAATACTTCTATGAACTTCTCAATCATGTCAGAGAAGATAGCCATCATGCACCTTTGAAAGGTGACTAAGGCATTACACAACCCAAAAGGTATTCTCCTAAATGCAAAGGTGCTGTAGGAGCAAATGAATGTAGTATTTTCTTAATCTTCAGGTGCAATAAAAATATGATTATATCCTGAATATACATTCAGGAAGTAATAAAAAGCATGACTAGCTAGTCTATCCAACATCTGGTCAATGAAAGGAAAGGGGAAGTGATCCTTCCTAGTAGCCATATTCAACTTCCTGTAGTCTATGCATACTCTCCAACCAGTGATTATTCTTATAGGGATCAACTCATTCTTCTCATTAGGCACTACTATGATCTCTCCTTTCTTGGGTACACATTGTACAGCGTTGACCTAAGTAATATATGAAATGGGGTAGATGATTTCTGCATCTAACTACTTAATTATCTCCTTCTTGACTACATCTTTCATAATTAGGTTGAGTCGACATTGATGTTCAATCTTGGATTTTGTATTATCTTCAAATAGAATCTTGTGCATTCAGATAAAAAGGCTAAGGCCTTTCACATTAGCTATGGTCAAACCATAGCTTACTTATACTCTCTCAACAACCTTAATAGTTTATCTCTTTATCCTTTATCCAAGGTGGAAGATACAATCATAGGTAGTGTAGAGGAGTTCGCTAGAAACACATAACTCAGATGATCTAATAAGGGTTTTGGTTCTAGTGTAGGAGGCACCTTAATAGACAACTTATGCTTAAACTCCTTGTCATAAATGCAACTAAGGCCTATAAGAGTGTGATGTAGAGTTTAAGAGCTGTAGATATTCCTAGAATTCATGTTTGGTTATACTAGAGCATTACATAATTGCATCTTCCAAGGGGTCATTGAGGTGTTAATCAGTAAACACCTCCCTAATGCAGTTCTCAACTACTTTAACTCTATAGCATTCTTCTCACTCATATGGGTATTTAGGAGCCTTCAATACCTTGAAGGTTAGTTCCTGATCCAAAACCCGTATAATAAGTTATCTCTTCTGAACATCTATTAATACCCTACCAGATGCCAAAAGTGGCATCCCTAAGGTAATAGGGACCTCTCTGTCTTTCCCCATATGTAGAACTATAAAGTCAGTTGGGAAGATAAACTTATCTACCTTAACCAAGACATCTTCAACAATGCCTTTAGAATAGGTGAGTGATATATTCGCTAACTGTAAGGTAATGTTAATCAGCTTCACTTCTGTCAACCCAAAATTTCTATAGATAGACAAGGGCATCAAATTTATACTTTCCCCCAAGTTACATAGTGCCCTGCCAATGAATTTTTCACTAATGGTGCAAAGATCGTGAAGCTTCCTAAGTCCTTAAGCTATAGAGGTAATTTCTTCTGGAGGAATGCACTACATTTCTCAGTATGTGCCCTGTCTCAAAATCCTCTAGTTTCCTCTTGTTAGATAGTATTTCCTTCATAAACTTTACATAAATGGGCATTCGCGCCAATGCATCAGCAAAAGGAATATTGATGTGCAGCTTCTTAAATATATCATATAATTTGGAGAACTAAATATCTATTTACTTTTTCTGAATCCTCTAAAGGAAAGGTTGTGGTGGTGGAGTAACTATGACCTTATCTTCAGATTTAACTTTGGACCCACTTTCACTATTATAATCCTCTAAGATTTCTTCTCTTGATTAGGGGTATGAGATATTGCTTAAGGCTAAAAACTTGGTGGATGTTTTGGCTTCATAGCTTGTGGTGCTCCTTGATTATTACCCCATGAAAAGTTTGCATGGTTCTTCTACCTCGGATTATAGTTACTTGAGTAGGGGTTGTTCAATTGTCAATTGAAGTTACTGACATACTATACCAATTCATAACTCATAGTGCACTGCTCATAAGAATGGTTGCCCCCACATAACTCATAGATAACCAGAGGACTCTTCCCTGGTTGACCCACTAAACTTTCTATTTTCTTGGTCAAGGCAATAACTTCAGCTGCTAGGACTGTATTGGTGTCAACATCATGAATGCCCACTACCTTCTTAGTGATGGACCTCTCAGTAAGCCATTGGTAGTTATTTGCGGCATCCCTTCCAGTAAGGCATATGCCTTATTCGCTGATTGGGCTAAAGGGTGCCACTTACTGTGGAATCTATGTTGGACCTCAAATAACCATTCAGCCTATAGTATAATTTTTTTTTTGCAGCCACTTTTGCATACCATTATTTGGGCATTTCTTTAAAAGGTTCTTGAATCATTTCTAAGTCTCATATAATGTCTCATGATCTAGCTGCTTAAATGAGGTGATCTCATTCTTTAATTTGGCTCTCCTAGCCAGTGGAAAGTGTTTGGTCAAGAATTTTTGGGCTAAAACTACCCATGTAGTGATAAAACCAACTGGTAGGGACTCAAGCCAATCCTTTGCTTTATCCCATAGTGAGAATGGGAAAAGCCTTAGTCTGATGGCTTTAGTAGAGACCTTATTATTCTTGAAGGTGTCACATATATCTAGAAAAGTCTTGATATGTTTATGTGGATCATCATGTGCTAAACCTCCAAACTATAGTGATGTTTGAAGCATCTGAATAATAGTTGGCTGGATCTCAAAATTATTAGCATTAATGGGTTGCCAGATAATACTCAACTAAGCTCTACCTAGTTGAGGCAAGGAGTAATCTTGAATAACCCTGTCCTTATCCGGTACCAAATTTAATACAGGTTGCAGATTACTTGCCATTGTTTGAACTCTCTCTTTTTTGTTTCTTCTACAAGTTCTTTTAATTTTTGGATCAAAGACTCACATCTTTGCATGTTGTGCAACAATTTAGAGTACCTGAAAAATAAAAGAAACCTTAGTTAAAATTGAGAAATTAATCTTAATATTAGCAAAAATAGTAAAATAGTTGCTCGGCAACGGTGCCAAAAACTTGCTTGCGATTTTATAACTAAGCAAAATGCAATTGTACGCTATTGTGATACGTAATATAGAGTAATTGAGTTATCGTTCCCACGAGAAACCATTACTAGTTTGTTAACTACTAACTTTTATCTTCCCCAATTTTAATCAAACCAATAATAAAAGAGATTTAGCTAATTAAACTAATAAAAACATTTCTAAGTATAAATGCCACATAACTCGAGATGAAAGTTTATAATTTTGGAAAGCCCAGGACTACAATTTTCCCTCTCACTTCATCAATCTTAATTCTCAACCTACTAAAGTCAGTTAATTATCTCAATTACCAGTCAGTGTTCTTAATTATCCAATTATCATTCCCAAGATTAAGTGAAGTTACCCCTAATTAAATTCACCCTATATTCCTATGAGTAATGTCTAATCAAGTAGTTCATTAAGTTTAATTCTCTACTTAATGACTATATGTGTTGCATAAGCATATTCCTATCCTATATAATCTCACTGCTTCCACTAAGTGATCCCTTAATTCATGGCAAAACTCCAAATCCCTTTTCCAAAGCACCAAGGGTTCCTTAAATTAACCTATGGCCAATAGATTAAATTCATGAAACACATAAGAGAGGAAGTAATTGACAATAAAAAAACACAACTTTATTAAGAATCAAATCAAAAATAGATTACATGTGTCTTCAAATTGTAATCCTAGAATAAAATCTCTACTCCATCACTGGAGTTGCAAACAACATGTTCAAATGAGAAAGCAACATTATAAAAAGTGTAGAAGAGAAGAATCTTTGAATAAACAATTGAAGTCTGTAGTCCCTTTCTCCTGGCTTCTCCTCTTCAAAAGTTCCTCCATAGACATATTCACTCTTCATTTGTTAATGCTTGTAATGTCAATGAGCAAGATCCACTCTTACGTTACTTAACCTAGTCAATGAATGAATGCCTCCATGCAAGATGTGATTACAAAGGGAGATGGATTCTCCAAGATTGGAAGAACTTGGAGAAATGGGTAAGCATGCTTAGATGGTTTGATGATCGATTTGCAAGAAATGCTATAAACATGGATAAGGTGTAATGGGATTTAAACCAAGCCTTTGAAAATTACCCTAATTTTAGAATGTTGTTATTCCCTTTGACCAATCTTAGTTGATATGGAGAAAAAGATTTTATTTTGAGTCAATCCATTTGCCCCAAATTTAGTTCTATTTTAGATCCTGAGATTCATTACCTACAAGATTTTGCCCTAGTTCCTATGTCAAACAAGCTAAACCTCAGCAAGGACTTTACATGCTTGTAATGTGGTCTTGGAAAGATAATTTTTGAAATGATATGATGTATGGCTAAAAAACTTTCTTTTGTCGCTATCAAACTCCTTAATTATTCTTCCTTCCCTAATCTCCTATGAGAATTTATGCAAAAAATTCAATAACGAAGAAGGAATGCTCCAAGATTGTAATGGGGTTAATGGGTAAAAATTGTGGCTTGAGAAAGAAATGGATATAAAGGCCCAAATGTTAATACCAGGTTGCAATGAGAATTTTATGCCTTGATCACAAGCACCTCTCTAAATCCATATTCGATTGGGAAGAGTTGCTCATGAATTTGAGAGTAGTGGGAGAATATAAAGACAATGGGAAAAACCCTAATGTTCCTAGTTTGTAAGAATTTAAGGAAAACATAGGCCGAAGAAGGGAGAAAATAGGGAAAATGCGCATGTATCTCTCACGTGGTGCTGATGGGGAAATTGTTGTCTACTTTAGACACCACTAAGAGGACACATCATGCTTTTATTATCCTAATGTGCATCATTTGGATGGTGTTAACACGTCAATGGACAATAGCGAGTTCTTTGGAAATGGCAGGAAACTATAGGGACCCATTTGAAAAATAAAAAAACTATATGAACCTACTTAAAAGCAAAGTGAAACTATGGGGATTAAAACAATAATTAAGCCTTCTTTTTTAGTGGTAACATATTTTAGAATGACAGTCTTATAAAATTTATTTTATCTTTAATGTCATTCTAAGGTACTGTTATTAAATTATTTGAGGTATAAGATAAAAATACAATTAAATTTCATGAGCCACCATTCTATAATAATGTCTTGAGACGCCTAAATAAAATTAACTAAAACATCCTCAATTTTATGAAGTGTCAACCATATAAAAAATGTTGTATAAATAGTATTACTTTATTAGTTATATTAATATTTTAAACTTTAAATATTTTAAATATCTATGTATGAAAATATTAAAATATCAGATATTATAATATTTAAAATTTGTATATTTCATATAACAAAAATTTTTTAAAAAAATTATACATATATATTTTATATATTAATTAATTTTTGGCTAATAAGAGATGTATGTAAAATAGAGGAATTATATACCTTATGAACTTATTAAATACTTCTATCTCAAACGCACACATTTAATTTAAGAATTTAGGTTACCTAAACTGAAAAATTTTAGGGAACTTTGCACTTTTTCTCCATAATCTTTAGTTGTCATTATAATCTCTACCATAATCTATTAAGTATAGTACATTCACCCTAAACTATCACAATTTAGTCGAATTACCGCCACTATTTAATTGAATGTTAAAGTTAATGATTTTAGTTAACACGAACTAGTTAAATAATTAAAAAAACTTGATAGAAACAAAAAAATAAATAAATTTATTATGCAAAATAACACAAATACCCTAAAAAAAATGAGGATAAAATCTTCAATTATCTTTTACTTTTTCCTTAATACCTCAACGAAATAATTAAAGATTCTATGCTCATTAGGTTTTAGGATTTTGTGTCATTTTACATAATAAATTTATTATTTATTATTTATATCAAGTTTTTTAATTACATAACTACCATTAACTTTAACACTCAATTAAATAAGGGGTAATTTGATTAAATTATGATAGTTTAAGATGCAATGTGCGACAATTAATGTATTAAAGGGGAAATTGTAATGACAACTAAATATTATAGTTGAAAGTGCAAAATTCCCAAAATTTTAATTTAGACTAGATCAACTAACATCTAGAGGGGGTGAATAGGTGAAATTAAAAATTAAGCTCAATTAAATTCAAAATCTCACAACCCAAAACACAATCAACAAATGTGTAATAAATTAAAACAAATAAACAGTAAATAAAAGGGACACAACAGTTTGTTGATCAAGTGGAAAACTTTCGAAGAACTCTGCAAAAGAAAAACCACTCCAGATGTAAGACAACACCTCAAATTCACCCTAGAAAGATTTAATTACAAACATGTGGTTTACACTAATAACTACATGCCAAAATAATTAAAAGCCATAATATAGCTTACCAAACTCTAACTAAACCTTAACCTTTACAATTTCCTTGAACTTGAAGCCTTCTATAGCATACACACTTCAAAACCTTCAAAGATTTGTTCCTGAAAATCCATGCTTTCATCCTTCAGAACCTCTTCAAGTAGATGTACGGTTGTGGGTTCTTCAAAATTTCTGCAACTCCTAAATTAGTCCCATGTTGATGGGCGTTGGCATATTCTAGAAAGAGATTTACGCTCTGATATAGATGAAGTAGCCCACTGCTCCTGCGTTTTTGTAATATGGCCACTGTCCTCACCTTTTATTTTCCTTTTGGTTGCCTTTATTTCAAACCCCCCAAAACCAATTTAACAGTGTACACCCTTCGACCAGCAAGAGACATACACCGCAAGGAAAAACTCTTTTCCCTTTAATTCCCCATTTTCGATTTCGTCTTAGTCTCCAAAGAAAACAAAACATGCCATGTCACTCTTTCTCTTTTGTTCCATCATCTGAGTTAGAGGAAGTATGGTTAATGAGGTAACTCAAACTAAAGGATACGGGTAATGTCGGGAAAAGAGAATCTTAGACAGTAATTTGACATGGGTGGAGTCACGGAATTAGCCAAAATAAACATTATCCTAACATAAACATTTAAAATGTCTTGATCAAAATATTACTATGCCATTGTCTCCCATCAATAGCGTA
>JASKGM010006146.1:0-11399 GCA_034509205.1 Ceratonia siliqua
TGGATTGGAATTAGGAAATCCTACTTCACACAGAAGTTAAGAACTTATTAGATACAACCAGCAGCCAGAGACTCACAGATTTATCAAACCAACAGCACCCCCTAACAGAAATTAAACTTTCCAGGCGAACACAAATAATGGACCGAGATCAGGGACCCCTCACAATTCATCAAACAACCAGCAAATTGAAAATGCAATCTCAAGAAATTATAATCGAAGTATATGTTGGTTAGCAGGAATTAATCCTCCTAGATTAATTTAGACTCACAGAAATCTTAGAAACCCCATAATCAGAGATATAAAAACCCCCCAATGTGCATTTCATCCCACATCAACTTAATAAAACAAAGGAACACCCTGTTTTAACAAAAATCCCCAAATTTGTAGAAAGGTCAATACCTCCTAAAATGGGGATTCCTCGATTTCCCAATCTCCAGTTCCTCTTCTTCTCTTTGTTCTCTAATTTCAGTTTCTTCTGTCTTAGCCTCACCAATCCCTTTCTTTTCTGCGATTTCAACCTCTCTGTCTCAATCTCGGTCTTTCAATCTTTGATCCCCGTAGCCTCCATCCTCTATGTTTTTGATTGATTTTTATAACCCATGAACCTTTCTTCTGCTGTCATGCTTCTCGCGGTGGCATGAGGATAAGGTATTGCAGGGGAGCGTGGAAGCAGAAAATCGCTTGACAGAAGATGGGTGATCATAATAGAAGGCGAGCAGAAGAGAGGGATGGAGCTGCGAAAAGATGAGACGGATCGTGTAGGGGTGAGCGTGATTATCTTGATTGAAGGGTGAAGTAGAGAGAAATAGGCGATTGCAGAGATTTGGGTTGCGTGGGGGCAGTTAGTGAGCAGAGGAGATGAGGGGTGATTGACACTTACGGGTGAGGGAGAAATGGGGTTGCGTGAGTGAGTATGGGTAAAAGCGTGTTGCAGAAGAGAGCGGGTGGTGAAGAGGAATTTCAGAGAGAGCTGCTGGAGAGTGTGTGATGTGAGGGTTTTGTAGGGAAGAGCATGTTGCAGAGGGGTTAGGTTGCAGAGGATGGAATTTACGGATGAGGGAGAGAATGGGAGGTTGCGTGGAAGAAAGGGAAATAGGTGGCATTGGACCGAGTTTGGCTGGCTGAGTGATTGTTTGTTCAGGTTATGGGTTGTGAGAAATGGGCTTCAGAAGGGGTATTAGGCGGGTGATGATGAAAATTTATCTGGTTAAAATTGGTTAATCAAAGATAAAATAAATAAATAAATTGAATTTTTGATAAAATAGAGTAAAAATAGTAAAATAATGGAACAAAAATAGGTGTTTACAGTTAATGTTAAGATTATATCTTAAACCAACTTGGATGAAAACACATCTTTGTTTTCTCAGCAATATGTTAATGTTGTCCATTCCTTGATTATATTTTGAAAGGGTTTTCACTAAATCTTCATTTTCTTTCTTTAATTTTTCACAATCACACGAAGAAGAGTTTTCTTTTGAAGATACTTTATTTTCCTTCAAATTTTAATATTTCGATTCCAAAGGGATGTTTTTCTCTTCCAAATCAAGGTTAACTTGTTTCAAAAGAGAAATTTCAAGTTTCAACCTCTCGAATTCCTTTTCTAAAACAAAATCGGTATTCTTGAAAAAACCAAGTTTCTTGGCTATTTTTAAAGATTCATGACTCAGTTCTTCAAAAGCATCTTACAATTCATCATCATCACTCTTGGCCATGAAACATAGGTTGGCTTATTCAACTTCTTCATATCCTTCACTTTCAAGGTCACTATCTCCTCAAGTTACAGCTACATATTCCTTCTTCTTCTTGCCTTTATCTTTTCCCTTCTTTTTCTCCATCATCTTTTACTTCTTCTTGAGACATTGAGGACACTCCCATTTCATGTAGCCAGGTTTCTTGCATCATAGCATATGAGAGGATCCTTGAATTGCTTCATTCTCCTTGGTTTTGATATCTCTTGTACGGTCTTCTTCCTCATTCATTCGTTATTTATGAATCTCCTAAATTTCATAAAAACGAGACTTAGGTTTTCTTCATTAACCTCAAAAATTTCAAAGGGAAGAGCATTACCTTCCTCATGCTCTTCAACTTCTACTTATTGAGATGATGTGTCTCTCAAGGCAATGTTCCTCTGCTTCTTTTATTGATCCTCATCAAGGTTGTATTGAGCCAGCTTGGTCTCATGCTCTTGGAGGTTTCCAAAGAGTGATAGGATGGATTGAGTGAAAACTCCTTTACCTTCTTGAATTGATGTTATCTTTGGTTGCCACTCCTCAGTGAGAAACCCCAGCACTTTGTTGACTTGCTCATTACTCCTATAGACCTTTCCAAGAGCAGCCAAATGACTAACAATGTGAGTAAATCTTGTTTTCATATCTTTAATTGATTTATTAGGTTTCATTTTGAAAGCTTATATTTGTGAACCAAATTATTGATTCTAACTTATTTAAATTTCTAAGGCATCCTAAATTCTCTTAGCACTCTCGCAATTAAGGACCATAAAATATTCATCTTGACTTAAAAGAGCTAGTTATAATCAGTTTTACTCTAGCCTTAAGTGAACCTCTATATTTATCGGCACCAGTCCATTCTTCTCTTGGTTTATGAGTTCTTTGATTTCCTTCAACCCTTATAGGGATATAAGGACCATTTTCAATTATCTCCCAAAGATTAAGATCAATGGCTTCAATGAAAATTTTCATTCCAAGCTTCCAATAAGTAAAATCTTAACCTTTAAAACCATGAGGTCTACTTATAGAAGCCTCTTCAGATAAAATATTCACCCATAAAAGCCACCTTAGCTCTTGAGACGGTTAAGTCTTTTAATCAAGAGACCAACTCTAGTACCACTTGTTAGAAATGGCTTAATCGTTCAAGAAGAAAGTGAATTGGGTGTTTTAAAAAATCAAGAGTTTTAACATAAATGGCAAGTTTTTCAAACTCTTGAATAAAGAAAGGGAATTCTTTCTTGTATTCAAATGAGCAAAGAGCTCTGTTTTATACAACCCAGCTCTGCCATGGAGCTGAAAACAAATTACCCAGCTTTTTCCGAGAAGCACACTAGAAGAACATATTAATAAAATAAGAGAAACAACCAACGACACTTTACAAGGTCAAATAGAAGAATAATGGAGCCAAGGGAAATGATCCTTGTAAAGGAGGTATAAAGCCTATAGCAAATCCGTTACTATAAAGAGTAAAGGTGAAAACCATCAGACCTTGTCCAAGGTGCAGTAGCTTTATATTGAGAAGAGTGATAACCGTCATGGCAGCAAGCAAACATGAAAGAGTGTTGAATGTGGGCCCATGTTGATAGGATTTGAAAAGGTCAAAGATGATATGAAAATACCAACAACTCCTTCACTCCCCCTTAAGTTGGCGTATGGAGGTATGTAATACTCAACTTGTAGATAAATGTCTAAAATCGATCCTTCCCTAAGCCTTTGGTGAAGGTGTCAGCCAACTAATCATTAGTCCAAATTTTGGGGGGTGCAATATTGTGGGATTGTATAGGCTCCCTGACAAAACAATAATCCATTTCTATATGTTTTTGTGCATTCATGAAAGACAAGGTTAGCTACAATGTGTAGTGCTGCTTGGTTGTTATAAAACAGAGGAGTGAGGCCTGTCTAAGGAGCTTGTAGATCATGTAAAAGCCATCGTAACCATATCAACTCACTGGTGGTAGCAGCCATGACTCGATACTCAGCTTTTGCAGATGATTGCGCCACCAATGTTTGCTTCTTGGTCCACCAAGAAACTGGGGATCCATCGAATGTGATGAATAGCATGTGCATGATCCCCTAGTCATAGGATAATCCCCCAATTAGCATCACAATAAGTCTGGAGGGTAAATTTCTCGAAGTCGCGTAAAAATATGCCTTGTCTAGGTGTTGTCTTTAAATACCGTAGTACACGTTTAGATGTAGCCATGTGACTACTGTTAGGTGAAGAGACAAATTGGCTGAGGATGTTAACAGCATAAGTGATGGCTGGTCTGGTCACAGTGAGATAAAGCAGGCGTATTACAAGTCAACAATACTGAGATGCATCAACACTAGTGCTAGGGCCATCTATCGTCAATTTATGATTTTTCTCAACAAGAAAAGAACAGGGCTTGCAGGCTTGCAGGCTTGACTTTTATAAGATATCCAAGGTATATTTTCTTTGACTTAGAACCATGCCTTGGGGGTAAGTAGGCAACTTCAGTGCCTAGAAAATACTTCAGCAGTCCAAGATCCTTAATGGTGAATCTATCATTTAAATATAGTTTCACTTTTGGATCTTCTTCATATCATTTCCTGCAAGAATAACATCATTTACATAGATTAATGTGGTAATGAAAGTGTTGCCTTTCTGATACAAAAACAACGAGTGGTCAACTTGGGATTGACGAAAACCAATCTTAAGAAGCGCATTTATAAACTTGTGATACCAGTTTTTATATGCTTGATGTAGCCCATATAACAACTTCCGTAGTCTGCAAACTCTATGCTCCCTTTCTTTTGCAAAGCCCTAAGGAATGCACATATACTCTCTTCATCCAAATCACCATAAAGAAAAGCATTATTAACATCGAGTTGATGAATTTTCCAAGCATTCTTCACTGCAACACTCAACAAACATCTTACTATGACAAGTTTAGCTACAGGAGCAAAAGTCTAGTGGAAGTCAATTCCTTCCACTTAAGTGAAACCCTTTGCCACCAAGCACATTTTGTATCTCTCAACATTGCCATTGGGCTTGTATTTGACTTTGTAAAACCATTTAGAATCTATGGCTTTCTTCCCTTGAGGTAATTTCTCAAGAGTCTAAGTTCCATTATCTTCAAGAACCTTGATCTCCCTTGCATTGCTTCTTTCTAACACTAGTACTTGACTGCTTGTTGAAATGTTTTGGGTTCATCAGTGGCTATGAGTTTTGCCAAAAAAGCTCTGTGTTGTGGATGAAACCGAACATAGCCAATTTGATTAGTGAAGGGGAAAGCAACATTGTTGGCTTCAGAGTGAGAGATGGAGGGTGATAAGTTCAGCTCAAAGCCTTCGAAGTGTTTGGGCTTGTGTCATGGACGTTGATTGTAACTGCTAACCTGTGGAATACCTTTATCCTATAGAGCTTCAACTTATTGGCACTCACTGGTGTAAACATATGATTTTATCCATGTAATTTTAAAAATTAGAAAAATACAAAAAAAATATTAAAATGCTAAAATAATAAAAAAGCAATAGAATGCAAAAAAAAAAAAAATACAAAAAGAAGAAAAATAAACAAAACAAAATTAAAAATTAAAAATTAAAAATAAACAAAACAAAAATTAAAATTTTATCACTTAAAGCCAAACTTAATTTTTTCCTTCTCTTTTATTTTTGTCCAGCTCATCCAAAGTCCAATTCTTTTTTGTTTTGTTTTTAGGCCCAAATCTTTTTATCCAAGCCCACAACCCAAATCTTTAAACCAATATTTTAGCCCAGTATCCTCTTAACCTACCCATCTAACCCATACCCATAAACTCAACTCATAACTCACTTCTTCATTTTAACATAGTCTCCCACTCACTTTTTCCTCTCACCTTTTTCCTTTTACTTTTTCCCTCATCTCACGTCAACTCTCTCCCATTTTCACATGGTTTTTTGTTTTTCTTTTATCTTCACACACACATTACACCTTCTTCACTTTCTCACTTGGGAGAAACTTTTTTTTTATTCTTTATTCTCTTCCTCACTTTCTCTTCTTCCCTCATGCTATTCACCATTTTTTTGATTATATTTTACTTTTTCTTAATTTTGGTTGGCCATAAAAGATGAATAGGAGATTAGAGGAGCTTTGGGCACTCTAAAACTTGAAGGTTTGGGTAAAGTGAGACCAAGAGCTTGGAGGTTCATCCTAAAGCTTCAAGGAGGTAATTCATTTATCTTCCTCTATTGTTTGGATTTTTCTTCCTTTTTTTTTTTTATCTTGAAGAGTTGTAATGGTGAGTTTTTTGGAATCCAAGGTTCATAGTTAAAACTTTAGCCTATAAGTTCAGTTGTTTTCCTTAGGGACTCTTATTATTTTTGTTTGATTTGTGAGTTGATTTAATATTTATTTTATTTGAGTTTTTTCTTCTATTTTATGTGTTATTATTACTATTGGTTTGTAATATTAATGATGTTTTATTTTTTATTTTGTTCTTCATTCTCTACTTGTAAGGTATAAGCGCTCCCTCTATTTTATTTGATTATTCTATCATTTTTTGTTTTTATTATTTTTTATTTGAGTGTTGCTTTCAAGTTCCACAACTGCATTTTGTTTTCTTTTCAAAAAAGTAAATAAAAAATGAGAAAAGAATAAGTTAAATAATAATAATAAGGTTCCAAAGGCCTTTTGAAAGTAAGATTTTTGCTTGCTAAAATGGGATAAAATTTTGTTGGTTTCTTGTGGGTCATTTTCCCTTGCCATGTAACCAACCCAAAATTTTTTGATAATTTCACTTTTACCTCCAAAGTTTTTAGAAATATCATTTTGACCCCAATACTTTCAAAAATTTTATTTTAGCCCCAAACATTTCAAAAATTCTAGTTTTGTCCCAGAACTCCTGAAAATTGGATTTTGATATAGAATAATGAGTTTTACTTCTTCAAATATTATGTGAAAAATTGTTCTCTTATTTTGGTAAGCTTTATGTGGAAATTCATTTTCCCATATTGTCTCATTTCCTTTCAAACATTATGTAAAAAATTATTCTCTCATTCCATTAAGCTTTATGTGAAAATTCATTTTCTCATATTGTCTTTTTCTTCATAAACATTATGTAGAGAATTATTCTCTCATTCTATCAAGCTTTATGTGAAAGTTTTATTTCCCATATCGCTTTAATTCATCATAAGATTTGGTGTGAAGATTTATTCCCTCATATCGTCGAAAAAACACTTTATACCTTATGGAATTGATCATAGATCTTTCTTTGTGAACTTTTAGCACATATTCTCAAACTACGTGGACCTTGATCCCCATAGGGGTACGTAGGCACTTACACAGTAAGACATGTCCGGTTCTTTCATCTTTTTATTTTCTCTAAATCGCGATAACAAAAAGGGGAAATTAAATCGATGAAAATATGATGATTGTTAAGCACAAATAATTTGGGATAACCATCATTAGGGATGGACTCTGTGAGATGCTTAATACCTTCCCCACTCGTAATTAGACTCCCAAACCCTTTCTCTGGTTCCAATGGCCAGTATTTGATTTTTAAAGGATCCCAATTATCCTTCTAATTAATTGGTGGCGACTCCATATTTTATCTCTGTGTTTTTTACCTCTTATCGCCTTAAGGTCATGATAGCCCCTTTCTCCTGGCCATTATGTTGTGACAACTGGAATGTTGGTCTTGGCCTATTGATAAAGTGATGCCTATTTTTCCATATTATTCCATGAAGGCGGTGTGTAGATCTAAAGCAACTAGAAAATTCTTCATTAATCCAGAACGTTGGTGACCAAAAGAAATATCATGAACGTGCAGTAAAATAAAGCAAAGAAATACAGCTATAAAAGATATTTGTAATAAAATATAATTAGAAATAGCTAGAGCATGTAAACCGACGTAGTCAAGTCGGTGAACAGATGCCTATATATATCCATTAACTCTTTTGCGTGAAGTTGTAGAAAAACTAGAATCAGAAAGCCTCACAAGTCCAGTACCAAAGTTCTATCATCTATGTCACAACGTGACGGCCGGTGAAAAATCGTCATTTTATGAATTTGAGGCACGTAAGGGAAAACGCAGAGAAAATGGGAGTCGCCACCAATTAATTAGAAGGATAATTGGGATCCTAAAGTAAAAGGAAAACTGGCCCTTGAAACCAGAGGAAGGGTTCGGGAGTCTAATTACACGTAGGGAAGGTGTTAGGCACCCTACAACGTCCATCCCTAAGGACGGTTACCCTAAATTGTTTGTGCTTTAATGAATTTTAATTTATTTAAAATTACCCCCTTTTTATTAATAAAATAATGAACAAAGATGGAAAAATAAATAACTAGACCTGCCTTACCAAGTAAGTGCCTACGTACCCCAAAAGGGATCAAGGTCAACGTAGTTCGAAATTAATTGATTAAATTAATTAATTAATTAAAAGAAATTAGGACATTTAGGGAAAATTAAATTCCACTTAAAGCCTCAGACAGTGAATTAGGACCTTGGAGAGAATATATCTCTACTAAAAGCCTGTGAAAACCGAGACTTTAGGAAAGTAAAATTTCACTAAAAGTCTACGAAAATTAGAACATTGGGGAGAAATAATCTCCACTGAATAATTAAAAGGAACTGAACTTCGGATAAGATAAATTTCTACTGAAAGTTCATTTAGATATTGATTTTCTGGAATTTATGAAAGTAAACGGGGTGATAAAAGAGATTTGAAAAAAATAGGGATCAAAATGTGACTTTTAAGAAATTTAGGGGCTAAAATGTAATTTTTAAAAGTAGAGGGTCAAAGTGCAATTTTTGAAAGATTTGGGGTCAAAATATAATTTTTAAAAGTATAAGGGTCAAAATACAATTACTAAAAAATTGAGGTGAGAATGATATTATTAAGAAATTAGGGTTTAAATGTAAATTTTGAAAGATTAGGAGTTGAAAATGCAATTTTGACATATTGGGCCTTGAACCCTCGAAGCCAGTTTGATGAGCATTTGGGCCTTGAACCCATTTGAATTAATTATTGGGCTTTGAACCCATTTTGAAGTATTGGGCCTTGAACCCATTTTAAAACCATTGGGCCTTGGATCCAAAACCAAGTGGCTGGATTGCCCTTTCCTTCTTATTTTATTATCCTAGAATGAGATTTTCACCATAATAAAGTAATGAAAGGTTAATCAATCATTAACATAAGGTTTAGCATCCCAGACTCAGAATAAAACAAGTGGTCTTCCTGAATACCCCCCTTTTATGAAAATCAGCCATGTGCTAGTTGGACTTGGATGCTAATTACTCAGCTGGTCAAAATGACACTACTGAACAGACTCAAATGCAGACTATATAGAATGGACTAAACATCCTAAACAGTAATTAGTGTTAAAAAGACAAGTCCAGAATTACTCCCAACAGTAGCGTGATATGACCCTTTAAAATTAACAACTGAAGGAGCAAAATCGTTTTCACTCAGTATCACAACTGTAAACTTATAGCAAGATCCCCTATTGATCAGCTCAATGACCAATAAATTGGAATCGTTTGGAAACTGATTAACTCGTCCAGTCGTTGTGCTGTTGTTTCCAACTCATATTAACAGTAAAGAAATCAGGGATGTATTCAGAAAAGGAGAGAACCAGACTCTAAAAAAATTCTAAACCAGAATCCATTAATCGAGTCCCACAATCATAACCAAACCAAATCAGATAGCAAAAAAAACGTAATGAAATTCAACATCTAAGCAGAAAACAAAGGTTAACACAATCAGGATCCGAACTCAGCAATGAATTAAGGGTGGGAAACTAACCCATAACAATCAAACAAAAAAATGAATCCCCTACCTTTCTGATTGGCTCGCGGTAATGAGGGTATTCCCAGCTTCACAATCTCTCCCTCTCGGTTCTGTGGGCGTTCCCCTCTCTGATTCTGTGCTCTCCTTTCTAATTTCTTCCCCCTTTCTTCTCCCACTCGGTTTCCTAATCCCGTGACCTCTTTTGTTTCGTTGAGTTCCCCAGACGAGATTTCAGGGAATCGGCCAAGCAAATTGGTTCTCCTGCCTTTTGATTCGTCTTCCTCCTTTTCTATTTCTCAGTCTTCAATTCTTATAGGCTGATGAGGGAAACAAATCCCCTATTCCCCGCAAGAATCCCGTTGCAGGAGATTGTCGCGCATGGCCGGTTCAGTGTTGTGAAGCAGATTCCTTGGCAGAGCAGGGGGGAACCAGTGCTTTAGGGAAGGGAAGGCTGCTGAGAAGGGAAGGAGGACAGAGGTGAAAGGGACGGGTCTTGAGGGTGAAGGGGCAGAGAGACAGAGTGCAGAGGAAAAGTAAAACGCGCAGGTGAAAGGGATAACACAGTGGAAGGAAGTCACGGGGTTGAGAGAGGCAGAGCAGAAGAGCGAAAAACGCAGGAGGGTGCAGCGGTTTCAGAGGAGAAAAGGGGGAAAGAGTTACGGGGGGAGCAGAAGCGAATTGGGGAAAATGGGAAAAGGGGAATGGCTGGTTATTGGACAGGTAGTGGAAACGGGTTGGACCCGGGATGAAGTTGGACTTGGATAGTCTATTGGGCCTAAAGGGAAGTATTGAGCTGGAGGTGTGGGCTGGCTCCATTTTTTGTTTGTTTTATTTTTTTCTCTTCTTTCTTTTTTTTTTTTCGGATTGTTTTCTAGTTAAAAATTTTTTTGTTCCCTTTTTGTTTTTATATATATAATTTTTAATTTCTCTTTTAATTTTCCTAATTTTTATTACTAATATCATTTTTTTTATTTTTTTTGTTGTTTTTTTAAATTATTATTACTGAGCCTGGACAAAATCTAGTGTTTACAATCTAATATGTATATATTCCATCATTATTTCACGTCAACTACTCACTTTCTCCAATCAATTACTTTCAACTATCATCCTTGTCACAACGTGACAGCCGGTGAAAAGCCATCATTTTATGACCTTTTAGGTGCGTAAGGGAAAATGCAGAGAAAATAAGAGTCGCCACCAATTAATTAGGAGGATAATTGGGATCCTAAAAAGAAAGAAAAACTGGCCCTCGGAACCAGAAGAAGGGTTCAAGAGTCTAATTACGTGCGGGGAAGGTGTTAGACACCCCACAACGTCCATCCCTAAGGATGGTTACCCTAAATTGTTTGTGCTTTAATGAATTTTAATTTATTTAAAATTATCCCCTTTTTATTAATAAAATAATAACAGACAAAACCGAAAAAGTAAATAACTAGACCTGCCTTACCAAGTAATTGCCTACGTACCCTGAAAGGGATCAAGGTCAACGTAGTTCGAAATAATTTGATTAAGTTGATTAAGCGATGAGACGTTAGGACTTTTGGGAGAAATTAAATTTTCACTTAAAGCCTGGGCAACGAATTAGGAAATTGGAGAGAACATACCTCTACTAAATGCCCGTGAAAATTAGGACTTTGGGAAAACGAAATTTCACTGAAAGTTTATGGAAACTAGGACATTAGGGAGAAACAATCTCCACTGAATGCTTGTGAGAGTTGAAACTTTGGGGAAATAAGATTCCACTGAAAGCCCATAAAAAAAAAACTGAACTTCAGAGAAGATAAACTTCTACTAAAAGCTCTTTTAAACGTTGGGTGTATGAAATTTATAAAAATAATATGGTGATAAGGAAATTTGAAAGAAATATGGGTCAAAATGTGACCTTTAGGAAGTTTGGGGGGGGATAAAATGTAACTGTTGAAAGTATAGGGGTCAAATTGC
>JASKGM010006147.1:0-11398 GCA_034509205.1 Ceratonia siliqua
ACTTTGGCCCCTATTTCTTTCTAAATGTTTTGAAAGGCCTTTAGTAGAAGTTTAAACTTCTCCAAAGTTCCTATCTCCATGGGCATTCAGTGAAATTATATATTTCCCGACGTCCCATTTTCTCACGAACTTTCAGTGGAATTTTACTTTCCCAAAGTCTCAACTTCCTTAGGCATTCAGTGAAATTATACTTTTCCCGATGTTCTATTTTCTCATGAGCTTTTAGTGAAATTTTATTTTCCCGAAGCCCTAACCTCCTTTGACATTTAGTGAAGACATGTTCTTCCCAATGTCCAATCCCTATTCAGGTTTTAGGTGGAATATCATATTTCCCTAAACATCCTAATATTCTCTAGGCTGAAATCATATATCTCATTCATTCAACTTATTCAAATATTTCGAACTACGTTGACCTTGATCCCTTTCGGGATACGTAGGCACTTACTTAGTAAGGCAGGTATAGTTATTTATCTTTTTTATTTTTTTTCATTATTATTTTATTAATAAAGGGGATAATTTCAAATAAATTAAAATCATTAAGCACAAACAATTTAAGGTAACCGTCCTTAGGGACGGACGTTGTGGGGTGCCTAACACCTTCCCTACGTGTAATTCGACTCCCAAACCCTTCCTCTGGTTTCAAGGGCCAGTTTTCCTTTATTTTTTTAGGATCTCAATTATCCTTCTAATTAATTGGTGGCGACTCCATTTTTCTCTGCATTTTCCCTTACGCACCCAAAAGTCATAAAATGATGGCTATCTCACTGACCGTCACGTTGTGACAATCACCTACCACAAAGTTGGTAAGGGTTCGATTCCTGGGGAGTCGACCCCGCGATAGCCAATGCTTAGGGGACAAATCAACAATAGCGTGGAAGGCGATAACTGAGTCATCAACAAAAACGCCGGCTTTTGGAAGGAGCTTATAAGGCGTCCACCAAACCTTTTTGTTAATTTGTTCCCTTTAGGGAAGCGTCCTCAGGAATCGAACCCTTAAGCATTGGCTTATCATTCGATTAAGTCTCAACTTAGAATAATAAGAAAAGATAGCTTTGAAATAAATAAAGATTTAATACGAAAAGAATTCATGTTAACCATACATGACAAAGAAAGATAATGGTTCTTTGCCACTTTCTCAGAAGAACAACAAACGGAAATAAGAAAATAATGGTATGAACAAATGAACCAAATAAAAGAAAATATATATTTCTTTACCTGGCTTAAGATGTATACTTTTAATAATGAAATATTTAACCCATTTGCTGAAAATCATCCTTCAGTAAATGTTAACACAGCAAGAACAAGAAATTGGGTCTGTAAAAACAATACATGTGTAACAGCTATACATCCTCCTTTAGAAGAAATTAAAATTAAGATAGGAGAAAATGAAATCATAGCTTCCCATTTAAAAATTACAGATGATAAAGAACCTAAAAGTCTACAAAAAATATAGCAACAAAATAATTATACAAATCAATTATTACATACTGTAAGTTAACAATTGACTAGAATAGAAAATAAGACCGAAGAAACTACAACTAAAATTACATCTCCATTAGAGAAACATCAATTGGATTCACAAAGACCAATCTTAAACATGAAGCCATATCTAGAGAACAAGCCAAAATAATAAGATTATGAAACTCAGATAAAAACTTAATAGAAAAAATAAATAAACAATTAGCCAAACTAGAAATAAAAGACAAAGGTAAAGCCAGTACGGCAAGGATAAATGCTATAACTAAGCTAGAACAACAATATAAAGATACTGAAGAAATAACTCTTAATAAAGTTAAAAGAAATTACAACAATGATAGAAAGAATTATTACCCAAGACCTACCTTACCAGACCTACAATTTGAAGAGCGTCCATTTAGTGGAACAAGTTATGATGGAAAGTCTATCTATGAATGGAATTTAGATGGATAAAGCGAATATAAAATAATGAATTTTACCCAAGAAATAATGATGGCCATAGCAGCATACAGAATAGAAAATAATAATGATAACAACATTTTTGATATCCTTATCCAAGGATTTACAGGAAGTCTAAAAGGATGGTGGGAAAACATCATTTCCGAAGAAGATAAAAAAACCATAAGAGAATATCATACAATTAGACAAAACCAATCTACAGGCCAAGAAGAACTAGTCTTAGATAATCTAGAACAATTAATTTATGCCATAATTAAATCTTTTGTAGGAGAACCCATACAAATACAAGAACGATATTTAGTGCAACTTATGAACCTAAGATGCCCCACTTTAGCTGATTTCAGATGGTACAAAAATAATTTTATCCCTAAAGTATTCTAACGTCTGCATGGAAATTTTGATTTTTGGAAAGAAAGATTTATAACAAGATTACCTCTACTCTTCGCGAAAAAGGTTCGTGATGAGTTAAGACAATGACATCAAGGAGCCATAAAATACGATAGGATGACCTATGGAAACATTATTAACACAATAAATGCAGTAGGATTACAAATTTGTAATGATATGAAACTACAACAAAAAATCTACTTAGGCAAAAAATTAAGAAAAGTAGAACTTGGAAACTTTTATGAGCAATACGGTTTTGAGAAAATCCGTGCTCCTTCACAAAGAAAACCTTTATTTAAAAAACAACCTCAACTAGAACATAAACCATATAAGCCATATAAATCTTATCGAAGACATAACAAATATAAAAGATTTTATAAATCTTCATATAAGAAGCCTTATAGAAGTAATCCTCAACAATAAGAAAAATTCAAATCTAAACAAGGAAAGAAAAACATTGTTTGCTATAAATGCGGACAATTTGGACATTATTCTACAAATTGTAAAACAGAACAAAAAATTAGAGAATTAAATATAAGTGAAGAAAATAAGAATAACTTGCTAAAATTAATGATAAATGATGAAATTGAGCTTTCTTCTGAATTTGAATATATTTCAGAACCTGAAGAGGATCATATTTATCAAATACAAGAAGACGAAACCCCTATAGAAACAATCAGACAATGAATCTAACCAAGACCAAGAATGTCAAGGACCTGGTTATTGCACATGTGAAAACTGTGTAAACCAACTACATATAAGAGTTATCTCTCGAGAAAACTTACAATTCTTAATTGACATAATTGATAAAATTGAGGATAGATAAATTAAGAAAAAATATCTTTTAAAGATAAAAGATTCGTTAGACCAAGACACTTAAGAAAAGGAGAAACCTCCCCCTTTATTAATGAAAAATATTCTAGAAAGATTTGAAAAAGAAAAAAAACACCTTCAGCCAATATTCATACCTACAACAAGAAATAAAGAATATAAAAGACGAGATAAGGCAAATTAAAGAAAATGAAACTAACAGGGAATTAGAAATATTGGAACTAAAAGCAAAACTAGAAATTTACTCAAGGAAAGATATTGACCATAAAGAACAGTTAGAAGATGTAACCGAAAAAATTGAAAAAGAATTAGCCAAAGAAATAAATTAGAAAAAATTTATTCAGCGAATAATTACCACAACTTATCAAAAATGATATTGTCAGATGAATATAGTAATAAACAATGAATATACCAGAAATTTAGTAGTATTAATTGATTCTGGAGCAGATATAAACTGCATTCAGGAATGATTAATTCCTACTAAATATTATGAAAAGACCCTTGAAAGCCTTTCAGCCGCTAATAATTCCAAACTACAGATAAACTACAAACTTACAAATGCCCACATTTGTAATCAATGAATCTGTTTTAAAAATATATTCATGTTAGTAAAAAACCTAAATGACCCTATTATTTTAGGAACTCCTTTCTTACAGCAAATATTACCTTTCAAGGTAACCCCTTTAGGAATAACTACCAAAGTAGGAGGTAAAGAAATCTATTTCGAATGGATTAAACCCTCCATAACGAGAGAAATAAAACTTTTACAGCAAGACTCAATCTATAAAATCAACAATATAAAAAGAAAATAAAGCCAACTAAATTTCCTACAAAAAGAAATCCATTATAAACGGATTGAACAAGAAGTTCAACTCCCAGCTATACAACAACAAATTGACCAATTGAAACAGTTATTGAAAAAGAATTATGTGCAGATCATCCTAATGCTTTTTGGAATAGGAAAAAGCATGAAGTCGAGTCCATATGAAAAGGATTTTAATGAAAAAGAAATTCCCACTAAAGCCAGACCAATACAAATGAATGAATAATTATTGGAATATTGTAAGAAAGAAATTCGACATCTTTTGGATAAAAATCTGATCAGACCAAGCAAATTAGCCTGGAGCTGTGCAGCTTTTTATGTCCAAAACCATGCAAAAATAGAAAGAGGAGCTCCCAGATTAGTTATAAACTATAAGCCATTAAACAAAGCTTTGAAATTGATAAGATATCATTTTCCTAATAAGAAATATCTTATAGGACGATTATCTAATGCTTCTATATTTTCAAAGTTTGATATGAAATCAGGATACTATCATATACATGTAAAAGAAGAAGATAGATACAAAACAGCCTTCACCGTGCCTTTTGGCCATTACGAATGGAACGTAATGCCCTTTGGATTAAAAAATGCACCCTTTGAATTCTAGCAAATAATGAATGACATATTCAACCCTTATACACGATTTACAATTGTATATATTGATGATGTTTTAGTGTTTTCTAATTCCATAGAACAACATTTTAAACATCTTCAAGAATTTAGTGATATAATAAAGAGAAATGGTTTAGTCGTCTCCGCTACAAAGATGAAACTTTTTTAAGTTAAGGTTAAATTCCTTGGCTTTGAAATTTATCAAGGATCTATCACTCCTACCCATAGGGTTATAGAATTTGCAGATAAACTTCTGGACGAAATTAAAGATAAAAATCAATTACAAAGATTCTTAGGATGTCTTAACTATGTGTCGGACTTTCTTCCTAACCATAAGAAAAAGTGTAAACCTTTATTCCTAAGATTACAGAAACAACCTCCAGCTTGGAATCAACAGATGACCCAAATAGTTAAGGAATTAAAATAACATGTTAAGAGTCTACCTTACTTAGGTATCTCTAACTATACAACCTTTAAGATAGTAGAAACTGATGCCTCAGACATAGGCTTCGGAGGAATTCTTAAGCAAAGAATTGAATCCAAGGAACAAGTAGTGAGATACCACTCAGGAGCTTGGATAGAAAACTAGAAGAAGTACTCCACCATCAAAAAAGAAATTTTATCAATTGTTTTGTGCATGACCAAATTTCAAGACGATTTGATAAACCAAAAATTTATTTTACGTGTGGACTGCAAAGCAGCTAAAGATGTTTTACAAAAAGATGTTCAAATTTTAGTTTCAAAGCATATTTTTGCCTGATGGCAAGCTTTGTTGTCTTGTTTTGATTTTGATATTGAATTTATTAAAGGAACAAATAATTATCTTCCTGATTTTTTGACAAGAGAATTCTTACAGGCAAAACCTACTATCATCCACCCAACATGAGCTCATCCCGTGGGGGCTTATCCTCCAGAAAAAACAAGGGCAAAGCCTCTTTACAACCAAAAACACCAACCAAGACCTCTACTTCCAACCCAAAGACACCCGCTGACTATGTTACAGATGTAATCCCTATACAATCATCCAGTTAAAGTTACAGGTAAGAAACCCACTGAGGAACCTCAGCATGTTTAAAATGACTACGTCATCTACGTATGTCCTCTAGAACAAGATCAATATAGATATAATGTTAATGACACAATTACAGCTATATTCCCATCTCATGCTACAGAATGAATTTGGAATTTCATTCTTACAGACTTTAAAAAGGACAGGCTTTATTATGAGCTTATCCTGGTCGATTCGGGTTCAACCCTAATCAGCCATCAAAAAGACAATACAGGCAGGGAATTTCCCCAAATTAAAATCATAAATGTTTTCACTCATTCTGAATGGAAACAATCCCCTTATACAGCCAAAAAATTTTTGGTTAATTACCATGGATTAACTTATAATTATCACGATTATAAGAATGCCTAGTATAATACTTATACTACAGAAATTATAACCATTCCTGGTTCGTATGGTTTACCCGAGACTGTTCAGCCTCCTTTCCAAATTGGTTTCTTGAATGGTTTCATACCTTCAGACCTATAGAGCAAATTCTCCCTCCAGCCATTCTGGAAGGATTCAGACACTTTAAGCAAGCTATCCGCTACCCGTATACAGAAAAACCTTTTTATTTCTATTATCATTTCAAGATCCCCTGGGTGGTCAGTTGGAATTTTACAGTGATTAAAGGAGCTCAGCCTTGTCCAACGCTGGGTTACTTAGCCAGAAAATTTAGCGTTAAATGGTGGAAGAAATACCTCTAAGAATATGCTAACAGCAAATATGTAAACAAGTGGATATCTAAAAATCCGTTAAAGTTGATTTCTCTCCCAGTCTTTCTCCCTTTGTCAAGGAAAAGACCGGGTTATTATCAAACCTTACAGCTGTTTCTAACCCTGTTTAGTTTGCTAAATTTGCAAAGAAAGTTCAAGAATTTGCCTCCCAGGCTGGATCCTCTCAAGAAAGATCCTCTTCTAGTGCCTCAGCAGATTATGAACAGGAAAACGAAGATGATTGCTTTGGGATCGACTTCAGCGAAAAATTTCCCTAAAAGCATCCGGCCCTCTTAAAGTCAAAAGCTACAACTACACCTGGCAGCATTCTATGATGCCGACAGTCTTTCACCGAAAGACTACAGTCAAAAGTAAAAGATACAAGCAGACCTGGCCGCATCTTATGGTGCCGACAGAAAAAGCTAAAGTATACAGCAAAAGTCTACAATTAAAATTAAAAGCAAAAGTAAGGAATCCCCCTATAGGAAATGAAATGAAGATTTTGTTGTAATCACATACAAATGTTAGAGAGCCTTCCCTATAAAAGGCAACTCAGTTTTAGTTATAAGCATCGTTCAAAATCCTCTTCTATATTTTCTCTGTAAAATTTAGAAGACCTTGTTCGAAGCTCTCTTGTAAGTTCTATAAGTTTTCTATAAATTTCAACAATAATATTTCTGTTCATATTAAGCTTTCTATTTCCTCTATCTCTCTTACCGATCCTATCCCGTTTTGGTATAGCTCAAGTGGTACCAGGGCCACTCACACAAGCCAATGCTTAAGAGTTCGATTATTGAGGAGCCACCCCCACGATAGCCAATGCTTAGGAGACAAATCAATAATAGCGTGGAAGACAATGACCCAGTCATCAATACATATACTTGATTTACTTATATTTAATAGATAGGGTCTATTTTAGAATTTTAATTCTATTATATAAAATTGCTCTATAAAAAATGATAGATTAAATTACAAATTATAAATAAATAGGTACATATGGTAGAGATGGGTCTTAATAAATCACTATAAAAAAATGTCATGGAGTGCCGAAGAAATTTTGAAGGTTGACTTGTTTGATTAGACCGAATTGAAGAAATTTTCCCTCCATGGAGTGCCGAAGAATTCCATTCATTAGCGCTTGAATTTTGAGAGGGAATTAAGTGTGGTATTGAACGCGAAAGCACAGAGAATATGGGTCCAAAAGTAGGCACCGTCTTTAATTGACCTGACGAAATTGATTGGAATTGAAGAAAGGGAAAGCTTTTGGTAATTAATATGTTAAAGTTATGTTTGAATGTATTAATTATTTATATTGTTTTATAATTTTTTTAAATAAAAAAATTAAAGAAAAAAATTAAAAAATTAGAATATAATGCTTAAAACAATTTAAAAAATGTAAAAAAAGTTCAAAACAAAGAGTAAAAAGTTTAAAAATATAAACAAAAATAATTAAAAAAATAAAAAAAATACTCAAATATCTATTATATTCGGATGTACCTTAAACAATACCAATTAATAATTCTACTTAATTTCCCTCTTTGACTATCTTCTTTTCAGCATAACCAGAAAAATTACAGTTACCTTCCTAAGATACAATCAAAATTATGAAGACTTTCTATTCATTTTCAATACTACGTTTTTCACCATTTTTGTCAAAATAATTATTAAAATCAAACCTCGTTAAATCATTAAGTATGATTTAGTAGTGAGACCGAACAGAAAATCTAGATAAAAAAGAAACTTATTACTCTATAATCCCAGAATTAGACCGTAAGGTAACTTTAAAATTTTTAAAAAATATTTTTTTTAATTTTAAATTTTTTAATAATAATAAATTAATGATAAATTTTTAAAAAATTTAAAAAACAATCAAAAGAATTTAAAAAGAATCACACATTTAAAAAAAATAAATATTTTGAAGAAAAAGTAAAAAAAATTCAAAAAAATATAAAATCATTTCAAAAAATTTCTAAAAGATTAATATAAATAAAAAACTAATAAATAGTATTAATAAAAAACTTAATAAAAATCAAAAATCAAAAATAAATAAAAAATAAATTTGGGAGTAATGTAACTTAGTCCCTTTTTCAAAATGTCTACAGGGTCAACTAATATTCCGTACTGTTATTTATTAAAAAAAATTAAGACATTGTTATTTTATTATACAATTATTATATTATCTTTAGAAAAAATTGAAGCTATAAACATATATTTTTAATTGATTTTTTAGATATACATAGATACAAATATAATCTAAATGAGACCAATTATACTAATATTAATTTATATTTCTAAGTGGATTTAATTGTATATAAATATTTTTTTCATTTACGTTTAGTTCTATTATTTAGTGTCGGTAAGTATTTGTCAAAGTCCAACAAAATTAATTTAATTTTTTTTATTAAATGAGAAATTACATGATTTGATTCAGTGTTTAGTGGGATAATGAATAAGTTAAACCGAACCCACCTCTGCACATTTTGATAGTTTATAGTATTTTTTATATATATTTACAAATTTTTTTTTGTTATTTTTGTTCATTAAACATTAAGTTTTCGACTGCCTTTTAAATATCTGACAAGTTTTATATCTATAAAATCAAAAATCGATTTTTATATTAAGATTTTATAAAAACAAGCCTTAATTAATTAATTAATTTATATTAGGCCTAAATTAAAAGAATTAAGAAGATAAAATTAATTACCAAATCAATCTTTAATAATTTAATTTAATGACCTCAAATAATTGAATAAACGAAATAGGTTTAATTTTTTTAATAATTATTCTATCGGTTTCAAATTATCTGTTATTTAAGGTAATGATACAAGAATTAAAAAAGCTAATAAATAGTCTCAATTGTAACAAAAAATAGTTGCATTAAATTAAATTGTTCTTATTAAAGTCAATTTAAATTTTAGCTACTTCATTGAAGAAAACAACAAATAAGGGTAAAATCAAAAAGATAATAATTAATATTTCATTGGTAATGTAAAATGACAGATAATTTAAAAGAAAATAAAATTCTTAAAACGATAAATAATTTGAAACAGATGGAGTAATAATTTTGATCCATCAATTACTGATAAAATATTAAATTTAAAATAAAGTTAAACTCAATTTTTTTTTTAATTCAAACTCCAAAAGTCTAATTCAGACAACATTTAAAAGATGAATGTGATATGTCTTGGTTTTTTGCCCATAGTTTTCAGATTTAACACGTGGGGCATACTAGTAAATAATGAAAATATAGTGCAGCATAAGAATTTTTCTTAAGCATAATTACACTCACATAATTGGCTAACACTAAATAATTCACGTGCTTAATACAAATTTAGTGATTGATGATTGTGCGTGATGGAGAAATTCTTGCCCATATATATTGTAGCATGATGGAGAATTTTTCTTCATATAATATCTAATAAATATAAGTTATGTATATATTTTAAATGAAATAAAATTAATAGTATCTTGTAAAATTTAAGTGAAACCTATCCCACCTCATTTAAAATGAACAAATAAAAATTTTTAAGATAAATTGGATTTATAAAAGATAAATTGATAAAGTCAATCACATAATTAAAGACATGTACATTTACATGTATTTATGTATTTATTTATGATTAATATAATCTATTTATCTTTCATAAATATGATTTATTTAAAAGAATTTATGTATATATATATATATATTTATTTATTAAATATTACATAAATAATATGATAGCATAAAAATGTCTAACCTCTGACGTAACCCCAATCTAATTCTTCTCTCCACTAAACTATGTTAATTAAATATTGGCATGAAGAATTTGTGGTCTTGACTAATTGAATATTCTAATTAATGCTTAATGCATAGGAGTTGTTTGAACATAGTTATTTTTATCATGATATATTGAATGTGGAAAGACATTTCTATTTATAATACATAGATATTTAAAAATGTACGATGACATAGATGAAGATTGAAGACATAGAATGTTATTATTTTAATCATAGGAATATCTCATATATCTCTCAATTTTTAATTTTAATACCTTTTAAAAAAATTATATTTCTCTGATAGGTTTTACTTATTATATCCTTATTATATACAAATATGCAATCGCAAACTTACAACTTTAACAAGAATATTACAGACTGCAATTTAAAATCTTGCTATGAAGTATGGACTTTTAAATTAAATGTATTTATTTTTTACTTTTATGTAATTTAATAACTTGATTTATTTTACTCTTGTTTAAGTCCAAAATGTTCATATAAATAATTGTGAATGGTACAGTTGTCTGAATGAATTCCCTAACTTTCAAATCAATTGAAAGCACTTTTCTGAGAAAGGTGCATGGATTGGTACATTCATTTCATTCTGTCTGTAAATTAGAATATATTGATTCAAGTGTTCATTTAATCTGGCCCACCAAACAAGATTTTTTACTTAAAAATCAATTTCATTCCTTCATAAATCATAATTATTGTATTTTCAAAATTATAATTTATGAAATTCAATATTTTTTCTAGTATTATAATTATAAAGTATCCTTATAAAATTATTTAAAATATCATTAGAGACAAAAAAAATATTATAAGATTATTTTAAAATATGGTTAATTACAATTTATTACATGTGGCTAAGTATTTTTCATTTTGTTATTATGTTATTTGAAACTCAATAATTTATTACGAACTACTTATGTTTCTTTTTGTTAGTATTTTATTTTTTTGTGTTTTTGTGCAGTTAATTATTTTATTGAACATCTATCATTTTCAGTCAATCCTCTAAAGAGCACAAGGTAATAAAATACTAATGGAGAGAAACATAAGGTAATAATAATAAAGTGAAAAGATACCTAACCATAGGTAATATAGGGTTTATCAAGTCAAAAGAAAATAATTTTTAAAAAAAAATTGTATTTTAAGAATATACGAGGAATAATTAATTTTTACCAATCCCTTTCAGATTTCTCTAACAAGGTCATTGGCCTTAGACTTTGGAAAACATTCTATATGGTTGCTGCTCCCATTCATATCGAGGCCAACACATCTTATATT
>JASKGM010006149.1:0-11397 GCA_034509205.1 Ceratonia siliqua
ATATACTCTCTGTTCTGATTTTCATTGCATGCTTCTCTGCATCTCTGTTTCATTACTTGAAGTCTTAATTCCTAACTTGGTATCAGAGCTTATAGCTCACGCTAAGAAAGATCCTATCATCAATGGCGACAGTGGAAAATCAGGCTACTGGAGAATCCTCAGGTGCAACAGCCTCAGCAACTGAGAGAATTGCTATTGTGTCAACTACTACTGATGTGATCATCAGTCCTCAAAGTCAGTTACTCACAATCAGACTGGAAGAAGATAATTTCTTGATATGGAAATTTCAAGTTGAAAACGCCATCAGTGGTTATGGCTTAGAGGGATTCATTCTTGGTACACAACCTGTTCCCTCAAAGTTTCTTGCTGGTACAGGAGGCTCCTTAACTGCCAATCCTGAGTATAGCATATACCAGCGCCAAGATCACATGCTGATTTCTTGGCTTCTTTCATCCGTGGGTCCAAGCTTTCTTCCTCAGCTCGTGGGTTGCTCTTCCTCCCATGACATTTGGACCACAATCTCTCAAGTGTTCAACTCTCAGTCTGCTGCAAAGGTCATGTATTATAAGAGACAGATGCAGATTCTTAAGAAAGAAAATATGTCCATGAGAGAATACTTAACGAAAATGAAGAACTATTGTGATCTCCTAGCTGCTGCGGGACATAAGATCTCAGATACTGAACAGATTCTGGCAATACTGAATGGTTTGGGAGATGAGTATGAATCAGTCATTGCTGTCATTTCTTCAAGAGAGGTGCCCCCTACTCTGCAATATGTCAGCTCCACACTTATCTCTCATGAAGGTAGAATTTCTCAAAAGATTCCAACTACTGATCTGTCCATCAATTACACCACTCAACATCAAAATAGAGGATCCAATAGTGGGGGCAATAACAGTCAGTTCAATAATAATTTTCAAAACAATGGGAGTTACAGTGGTGGTAATTCTCAGAATAACACAAGTGGTAGAAATCAATATGGTAGAAATGGTTCTAATAATGGCCGAGGTAGAGGTCAATGAGGAAGATGGAGTGGCAATAGGCGACCACAGTGTCAGCTATGCGGCAAAACTGGGCACACTGTACATAGGTGTTATTACAGATTTGATGCTACTTTCACAGGAATCAACACAAATAACATGAATTCAAATTCATGTGGCAATAATCAGAATGATGGCAGTAATAATTTTCAGAAGGGGACTGGTAATACTCAACTGGATCAGAATAGTGGTCATGTTAATCTTACTCAACTTGGTCAAAATCACAACAGTCAAGAAACTTCAAGAATGGAGGCTATGATTGCAACACCAGAGGATCTGCAAAATAGCTGCTGGTATCCAGACTCTGGTGCGACAAATCATGTCACAAATGACTTAAGCAATCTGAATTTTGGTGCTGAGTATCAGGGTAATTCACAGATTCACATGGGTAATGGTACTGGACTAAACATATCTCATGTTGGCTGTTCCAAATTTCCTTCCTTTTATAATTCTTCTCGAACTTTATATTTGAAAAATCTGCTTAGAGTCCCTTTGATTAAGAAAAATCTTATGAGTGTCTCACAATTTACCAAAGATAACAATTCTTTCTTTGAATTCCATCCCACTGTATGCTTCATTAAAGATAGAGATACTAATTCAGTTCTTCTGCTGGGAACTCTACATAAGGGTCTCTATCAGTTTCATCTTCCTAAGCAGCATTCTAAGCCAACTTCATTGTCTGGTCTTCCCAAACAATCTCAAGAGCTTTGTTGTAATTCTGCTACAAACACTAGTCACATTAGTAATATCTTCTCTGGTTGTAATACTTCTAGTATAGACAATAAGTCTATTTCCTGTCAAAACAGTACTAGCACTTGTTCATTCAATTCTGTATTTGATCTCTGGCACAAAAGAATGGGTCATCCAGCTGTCAAAATTGTAAAACAAGTTTTGAATGACAATAGAATTTCGTTTCCTGTCATCCACATGCCTTATATTTGTTCTGCCTGTCAATTAGGCAAAAGTCACAAGTTGCCTTTCTCTCATTCTGCTACTATATATTCTAAGCCTCTAGAATTAGTTGAATATGATCTATGGGGTCCATCCCCTATATATTCAGACCATGGCTTTAGATACTATATTTCCTTTTTTGATGCCTTCTCTAGGTATACTTGGATTTATTTTCTCAAATCTGAGTCTCAAACACATGAAACTTTCATTCATTTCAAAACTCAAGCTGAATTACAGTTGAATAGCAAATTGAAGGTGTTTCAATCTGATTGGGGAGGAGAATTCAGATATCTAAAAGCCTATTTTGATAAGAATGACATAATTCACAGAGTTTCCTGCCCTCATACCTCTAAACAAAATGGCATTGTAGAGAGAAAGCATAGACATATAGTAGAATTAGGACTAACTCTATTAGCTCAAGCTTCCCTTCCTCTCAAACTTTGTCCTGATGCTTTTTCTACATCTGTCTTTCTCATAAATAGATTGCCAACTAGTGTTCTTAAACAGAAGTCTCCAATGGAAGCTATTTATTCTGTCAAACCTGATTACAAGCAATTGAAGGTGTTTGGATGTCTTTGTTTTCCATTTCTAAGACCCTACAACTCCAACAAGCTCAACTTTAGGTCATCGCCATGTACTTTTCTGGGATATAGCTCAAAGCACAAAGGTTATAAGTGTCTAGATACTCATGGAAAAATATTCATTTCTAGACATGTTGTATTCAATGAGTCAGTATTTCCCTTTGCTAATTCAATTAATGCACCAACTCCAATCATACACAACACTCATATGTTTCTGCCATCTATTCCACTTGTCAAAAGCATGAAAACTCCCATCACTGCCCTCTCACCAACAAATTTAGCATCTTCATCCTATTCTAGTCATTCATTAGAAGGAAATTCTGGGGCAGTTCCTACAGCTTCTCTATCCATTCCTTTAAACTCTGCAGCTTCTCCATCTATTCCTTTAAACACTCAACCACTTTTAGATGAAACATCATCTCAGAATACCTCTTTAAATCCCACCACCATAAACTCTCTTGTGTCCTTACCTGAACAGCCAACTCACCATATGGTTACTAGATCAAAAAATGGGATTTATAAACCCAAGGTATATGTTGCAGACTTAACTCAGCAAGAACCATCTCATTACTAAGAAGCTCTAAGAGACACAAGGTGGAAAGCAACAATGGTGGATGAATATAATGCCTTATTAAAAAACAAAACTTAGTCTTTGGTTCCTTTACCAAATGATAGGAAGTCAGTTGGATGTAGATGGATTTTTAAATTGAAGAAGAATCTTGATGGCTCTATTGCTAGATACAAAGTAAGGCTTGTAGCAAAGGGCTACTCTCAAACTCCTGGCTTTGACTTTACAGAAACATTATCTCCAGTTGTCAAACCAACATCAATCAGAGTTGTATTGACTGTTGCCTTAGCTAGAGGATGGCAAGTGAGGCAATTGGATGTGAATAATGCCTTTCTCAATGGCATACTTCAAGAAGAAGTTTTCATGGATCAACCACCAGGTTCTGAGGAAAAGGCTAACTGTAAAGGCTACAAACTGGTTTGTCAACTTCATAAAGCATTATATGGTTTGAAGCAGGCTCTAAGAGCATGGTTTGATAGACTTCACACTGCTCTCAAAGGCCTTGGATTTTGCTCATCCAAATCTAATCAGTCTTTGTTCACCAGATTCACTACCATATCAACTATGTTCATTTTAGTGTATGTTGATGACATAATAGTCATTGGTAGTCATGCTTCTGAAATCCAACAGCTTATTGATCAGTTACACAAATTCTTTTCTTTGAAGGATTTAGGGGAGCTAAGCTATTTTTTGGGCATTGAAGTAAATAAGTATTGTGATGGTGGTTTACATCTATCTCAGAAGAAGTATATCTCGGATTTATTACAGAAAGTTAATATGAATGGTGCTAATCCTTTGCCAACTCCCATGGTTAGTGGGCTTCATCTTTCATCCCACAAAGGCAGCCCCATTGAGAATGCTCTTGAATACAGAAGTGTGGTTAGGGCATTGCAGTATATTACTATTACAAGACCAGAAATCTCCTTTAGTGTCAACAAAGTCTATCAATTTATGCAGAATCCTCTAGATGAACATTGGAGAGCAGTAAAAAGGATCCTACGGTACATGAAAGGAACTGTAGAACAAGGAATCACATTAAGAAAATCTGATAATTTGAATCTTATAGGATTTTCTGATGCTGATTGAGGTAATGATGTGGATAACAGGAGATCAACAACTGGCTTTTGTGTATATTTTGGCAAGAATCTAGTGTCATGGTGTTCCAAAAAACAGCATGTAGTGTCTCGCTCAAGTCCTGAAACAGAGTATAGGAGTCTCGCAAATGCTACTTCAGAAATTATCTGGCTTCAGTCACTCCTATTTGAGCTAAAAGTGAACATGACCATGGTCCCGATTATCTGGTGTGACAACCAAAGCACAATGGCACTGTCTGCTAATCATGTTCTACATTCAAGGACCAAACACATGGAACTAGATCTCTACTTTGTAAGAGAAAGGGTGATAGAAAAGAAGTTAATTGTAAATCATGTCCCTGGAGTTGATCAAGTGGCTGACATACTCACTAAGTCTCTGTTGCATAAATGTTTTAATAGATTTAGAGACAAGTTAACAGTTTCTTCTCTTGATCAGTTAAAGCTAAAGGAACCTGAGCTAAAGATACCTGCTGAGTTTAAGGGAGGATATTGGGAGTTAACTCAGCTTATTTTAAGGGAGGATATTAGGAGTTATAAGGTGTAATTAGTTTATTATGTAATTCTGGTGATAAGTTCAATTAAGCTTTTTGTTGCTTTCTGTTAGTCTGTTAGTAGTTAGTTCTGGTAGTTTTAATATAGGCTTTATTATAAGCTATAAATAGCTTCCTTTGTAATCAATTTATCATTGAGAAATATACTTTCTGTTCTGATTTTCATTGCACGCTTCTTTTCATCTCTGTTTCAATACTTGAATTCTTAATTCCTAACTGGAAGCACACCATTTCGAGATTCTTGCAGGGTTGTTTTTGATACAAACACGATAACTAGAACACATCCAAGAGTTAGTTCATGAGTGAAGGTGTTTGTCATATTTATATATCTCATAACCCATCTATTTTTGGGTTAATTTCTTTTTCTTATGGCCACTTAGGAGCCACTAGCCCACCACCTTCCAGTACCCAATACTGCCGTCATCACCAGGGACCAAACTGCTTTGATACAAACACCTAGAACTCACCCCACAAGCTAGTTTTAGGGTGGGTTGTTTGTATCAATTTTCTTCTTGGCTCTCTTGTCTGCGGGTGTTCTTCGTCTTCTCGGTAGTGGTTATATCAAAGCTGCATTGCTGGGTCATTTCTGGTTTCCTAGTACTGCTCGACGGTGCTGTCTTATGGTTTTTGGGAACTGGTAGTTCGTTGAAGAGGTATTTTGTGAATTTGAGAAGTGGGATCTCCTCTGATTTTCTTGATATTTCTTTTGGTGACTTTAATTTGGCTTATTAGTGAAGTTCAAAGTTTATTTTGCTATGAATTTTTGCCAACCAGAGGGGTTCACGGCTAAGAATGAAAGTCAAGTAAGGGTAGAAAGCTGACCCTCCCCAATTCTGTTTTTTCCGATGAAGAGGGAAGGGGATTTTTTTTTTTATAAAAAAAAATTATCATGTAGCTGACCATTCAAATATTACACTATCAAGATGCAAAAGAAATATAAAAAAATAAAAAACCTGAATCTAAATCTATTTATTGACCTCCATGTTCCACAAATAAAAACACACTTTTAACTTAATTATCATACTATAATACTTTTTGCTATGTCAATTTTTTTTTGTTGGTTCAAATCTTAAAAAATCAAAAATTTAATTGAAAGACTATATTATTTTCTTATACTATAAAAATTAAGTATTTTTTGTAATCTAACATGTATTTTCATTTTTAGAATTCGGATCCTAACGTGAGATTTATTGTAATTGTAATTATTTATCTATATACGAACGATAATTTTATATATTTTTTAATATATTTAAATTTTTTTTTAATTATAATCATCTAATCAAACACCAAGGACACAATTGTAAGACATGACCGCACTTTCTTCCTTTTCAAGACTGATAATTCAATAAAATAAGAGGCAATGGAATATGCTGGGCCGAAGAAACGTAACATAATAAGATATGCTAATCCTTACACGATTTTTCATGTTTTTTAAAATGCATTTTTTTAAAATTAATTATAATCGTTCCATCTCACACACCGGATCCTTCCTCGAACATGTCACATGCTTCTTTGTCCATGGGCCACTTCCATCCACATATCCCATTAAAACCATACTGGTATAATTAACTCCACCTAATCCTATTAAATTCCCATCTCCCTTCCGAGTTCAATTTCCATTATACCCCAAAGACAGCCCTCCGCCTTGTAACCAAATTAAAGTACTTATTATAATATATAAATATTATTAGTTTTTAAGTTCTTTAACGTTTTTTTTAATTCCTTTTTAACTTATAATAAAGATTTTATTTGTATGAATTTAAAATAGATATTAAATTACATATAAATGAAAATTATTGATAATTTAGTTACTTAATTTGATCAAATAAATATTAATATATTGTAAAGTAATATATCATTTTAAAGTTATATGAATATATAATTTTGATATCATAAAGTACTTATTAAATAAAACATATAACTTGTAATTGAAATCATAATTATGACTCTAATATTATTGTTATGATAATTAAGTTTCGCAATCACAACACCTGATCTGTGATTAGAGTCCACAACAGTTAATGTGCGTAAAATTGAGAAAAGGAAAAACAACTTCATCTTAACGATAAAACAATATATAGGCACAAATTAAATTGTGCGGAGAATTTTAATTTGTTAATTATATTGGTGGTTTTATGACAAGAAAGCATTTGGAACAATTTAGGTAATTAAAGTTCACACACAATGCAAAGTTGAAAGAGAGAAACAATTTTTTTTATGTATACTTTTAATATCAAAATTTCAACAGTCCATCTAATGTTATTTTGTTTTGGACGGCCGATGCGTAAATGATTATCTGTTGAACTTGGATTATATTATAAGTGTTAATGACCTGCCTTAATTATTTGAACGTATTTTATTTTCTCAATTGACTTTTCCATATGATTTCCATTCCTTATTTTAACAAACATATATATATATATATATATATATATATATGTATGTATGTAACTCGATTTTCGCCATTGTATGTACTAGCTAGGAAAAGAAGTATATGATGGCGCACTTTCAATGTATAAATTAATGAACCACTGGTTTGGGTAAGCAACGAGCACAAGGGTTTGTCCTAACTAGACAGTGTTTGCATGCACGAGGACGTTACTGTTTAACTTAATCTTCAAACCTACAATTCTTCATTGTTATAAGGTCTCACCTGCAATTCCACCCGCAGCCAATGGGACATGTTTTTGTGTCAAAACAAGAGACGTCCCTCGGAAGCGGGTCAAATTTTTATTGAAGCACATTGAGTAGGCTGAAAGTGATTGAGAAACCAGAGAGATTCATAGTCTATAAATATCCATCGTTCTCTTCCTGTAATCATGCCATATATCTTATAAGTTCGGAGTTCATTTTTCCCTCTAATTAGCTAGGCTTTCTGCATATGGAAACAATTAGGAACTCATCCTTACTGCCTCCAATATATGGAAACCTAATTACCGTGCTTAGTATTGACGGAGGTGGTATAAGGGGACTCATTCCTGGAGTTATACTTGGTTTCCTTGAATCACAGCTTCAGGTATAGCTACGAGATATCATTCTCATATATGTTCTATCTCAGATCATTTGACATGCATGTCACTAGCTCATTACCCGTACTGTTATTTAGTCAGGAGTCAGGACACACACTGTATATACTTGCTCAACCTTATAAGAGTATGGTTTAATTATGTGAGTAAATATATTTGAGGTATGAAATTAGAAAGGGAGGAGTGGAAATATATTTTATACTATTACATCTTATTCGTGTCTAAATGCAATATCAATGTATTCATTGGTTCATTTTCACTCTTACAACTATAACCTGATCGAGTAGCTAGAGATATATACCACCCTATCTAATTAACTGATTCTTCCAAGGTACTATTGCTAATTGAGTTGTTTTCTTGGCTCTATTATATATATCATATATGTATGGTGCACTGCAGAAGTTGGATGGTGAAAATGCACGACTAGCGGATTATTTTGATGTGATTGCAGGAACAAGCACAGGCGGCTTAGTCACTGCCATGTTAACTGCGCCAAATGAGAAGAACAGGCCCTTATTTGCAGCCGCAGATATCAAGGACTTCTACCTTGAGAATTGCCCTAAAATATTCCCACAGAACAAGTAAATTCTATATATAATATAATAAGATCCACTTGTTATATATTATTAACGTTCATGGTTCTGATTAAAACATAAAATGTTGGTATGTCAAACAGATGTAAATTATTTCCTCATGCTGCAAAGGTTGCCAAGGCTCTATCAGGACCAAAGTACGACGGCAAGTATTTGCATCGCCTAGTTAAGGAAAAACTAGGTGCCACAAAACTGCACCAGACACTGACAAATGTTGTCATCCCAACATTTGACATCATGAACCTTCAACCCACCATCTTTTCTAGCTTTCAGGTTCGCATGCATCTCCATCATTTGATTTGCAATGCTGTTCCTTTCTTTTGTACTTTTCCTTTCAGGAAATGAAGCCGAGTTCTGTTATTTTCCCCCCCTTTAAACGTTATCCTGAGCTAAATATGAAAGTCAAGGTCGTCGTGTACATAGAATAAGAAAGTTTTTTTACTTGTTATGATATATGAGGTTTTGTGCGACAGGTGCAGAGGATCCCGAGCTTAGACGCCCTCCTTTCCGATATATGCATTGCAACCTCAGCAGCACCAACCTATCTTCCAGCTCATTATTTTGAAACGAAGGACACGGAAGGCAAAGTGATGAGCGAGTTCAACCTCATTGATGGGGGAGTTGCTGCAAATAATCCGGTATGTGTCGTGTCTTTCCACTTGCTCACCAACACTTTCCAAACTAGTGATTTTCATATATCGTGTCCTTGCAGGCACTGGTTGCCATTGGGGAAGTGACGAAGGAAATTAAAAAAGGTAGTCCTGACTTCTTTTCCATGAGACCTTTGGAATATGACCGATTTTTGGTCATATCTCTAGGAACCGGGTCGCAGAAAGCGGAACACAAATTCAGTGCAGATGAGGCAGCTAAATGGGGCATCTTGGGTTGGCTAACCAGCGGTGGTTCCACCCCTTTGGTTGATGTGTTCACTCAAGCTAGTGCTGACATGGTTGACTTACACCTCTCCGTTGTTTTTCAAGCTCTCTCCTCCGAGAAAAGTTACCTCCGAATTCAGGTACTCGTATCCATATATAACCTAAAAGATCTTTCAATTGTGTAATGTATAGTATTAACTTGTAACGGACAAAATTATTGCAGGATGATACGTTAGTTGGGGAAACATGTTCTGTCGACGTAGCCACAGAGAAAAATTTGAATGATCTTGTTATAATTGGCGAGCAATTGTTAAAGAAAGCCGTTTGTAGGGTTAACTTGGATACTGGCATTTACGAATCTTCCAACCACGAGACAAACGAGGAGGCTCTGAAAAGGTTCGAAGCCAATAAAAACTCAAACAAGTTTGTTTTGCTTTTTTTTGTAAAACTTATCAAATATATGTAGTGTTGCGCAGGTTTGCAGAATTACTATCCAAGGAGAAGCGGTTTCGGGAATCTAATAAAATACCTAATGGAAATGCCAAGAAGGCCTAACGATGATAAGCAATTCCATCGGTCAGCGCTGTGATGCATTCCGTTACTGGTTGCAGCTGGTTAACTTAGTTTCTTTTTGTGTCTCGTGCGTTTAGTCTTGTTTTGGTTGTAACTAGTCCTTCTAGCTTTGTCAGCGACAGTGTTCGTTGTTGACCTCGGTTTTTGTAAGCTGACAATGTAGCATGGGTTTGTCTTTTAATCCCTTCTTTATCGCCTGAATTCCAGTTACTATGTAGTAGTATATAGCCTGAGTTATTGAATGAGAAGGTATGAAAAGAATTAACCCCAAAACTCCTCTCTATTCTCTCTGTTCTGCTTCTTTCTCTCTTCAAATCCTTCTGCTTCCCAACCTCACCAACTTCAACCACAACACGCTGTTCAAAGTACTGTCGTCGCTTGAATCATATCCTAAAGATCGAGAACAAATTGGACGTTTAATTAATTTAGAAAAAATATATATCTAGGATAAGGCTGAGTAATACTTAATGAAAAGGGTCATGATCATAGTATATAGTACAATTAATTGTGGAATGCTTACCATCCATATCAAACAGTTCTTCCATTTGTTCATATTTGATCGCTATTCATATTGTTAATCAAATTAAAACAATAAAATGTAGTAAAACAAGTTTAAATTATTTCCTAATGATGACCGCTTCTCATAAGCTCAAGCACACTCATTACCATATGATACACGGACTTTTGGCTTTCAACAGTTCTCCAATTTTTTCTCACACACAACATAGCATGGTTTGAGTTTTTGTTTTTGTTTTACTTATGGATTTTTTTTCTTTATATATATTTTTATTTAGTTTTGAATGAGTTTGAAGTTATTACTCCTCTCAATTTCTCAGAGGCCTTTTGATAAGGTAAATTGCTAACTTCTATTGAGATTAATTGGTTGAACGGTAAAGATATAAAAAAAACTTACACCCCAAATTTATTATAAAAATTTAAGGGATTCCAATCTAGAAACAACCAGAATTCAAAAATTGCAAGGCAATATAAAGTTAATTCTGTTTCATGCAAGTTTGCCCAAGAACTATGGGCTGTTTGGAATAATTTTTTATTTTATTGTTTTATAAAATAATTTTTAAAATAAAATTAAAAAATAATTTTTATAAAAAAAATAAAAAATTTGTTTAAATGTAAATTTTAAAAAAGTGTCGGTGAGTGAGACAAACAAAAATTGTTGGATTTGCTGAATAAAAAATGTAATAAAAAATGAAGGTTACAAGGATCATTTTTTGTTAGATTTGATGAATAAAAAATGAAGGTTACAAGGATCAAACAAGTGTGAGGTTTAATGAAAATAATTTTACTTCGTTGTTTTTATTTTATTTTTGAGTTATGATTTTTAAAACATATTTTTTTTAAAATAATTAATAAAAATAATATATCAAAACAAATTTTTTTATTTTTAAAAAATAATAAAATAATAACAATTTTTAAAAAGGTGTTTACTACCCTACCGCCACACTGTGTGGCGGTAGGGTAGTTTTAAAATTTTTTTTACTTTTTAAAATTAATTAATTAAGTTTTATATCATAAATTTTTTTTAAA
>JASKGM010006150.1:0-11396 GCA_034509205.1 Ceratonia siliqua
ATATATATATATATGAATTTATTGTGCTTTCCCAAATTATGAGTTTTTCCCAACGTTTTATGGGAAGGCACGACTTGTGTAAGATTTCTAAATATGATTTAGAACTGCGTTCTAAGATCCCTAGTAGAGTGGTGGTAGAACCACTAGGTGCACCTAGGTCACAACCTTTATCAGTTGACGGCAGTTCCTGGTAAAGGGTAATTTTGTCAGTGAGTTCAGTTCCTGACAAAAATTATTATACATGAGAAAGGTTTCCTTCAAATGAGTGAAGCTCCGGAAAGAAGTGGTAAATTAAGTATTTTCCTTCGATGAGTTTTGTTTCTGAAGGAGAGGATTAGGTTACCCTTCCAGTTGAGTTTTATCTTCTGAAGTGGAAATACTGGTTTCTTAATTTGGATTCTCCCCTTAAATCATATGGATCCCAGTAAATTGTAAACTCCAATGAAGTACTTCTAAATTTAAATATTATTTTGTGATAATATTATAAAATATTATAATTTTATAGTTGGACATATAAATCATTTTATTTCTCGTATGTAAGGTGCATTACGTGTATATTATTATACTGTGATTATTTCTTATGTATTGGAGGGGTTTTTAACATGATGATTTCAAAGGTAATGCACTTTACACCTGGGAGTTCATGCATCCTTGGAAAATATTTATTCCATTCACTGAGTCGATGTGACTCACCCCTTCAATTTCTAACATTTTTCATATCAAGTCACTAGTGATTTTCTTTCAGCTCTACTTGCACCCTTTGAGTCTACTAATTGAATTGGCAGGCATTACCCTGAGGAGTAGTGGAGTACACTTATGAAAATAGTGGACAATGTTGGACAGGTTATTTGCATTTTGAATAAGGATCATGGTTTGTAATGATAACAATTGCATAGTTCATGTGTAGTTAGTAGATATAGTCCATGTTAAACCCATTTATGATTGCTGTTTAGGCTATGGAGGCCATTTGAACTGTGGTGGGCCTATCCACCTTTTGGTTATTCTATTTGTACCTTAGAATGGTTAATATTTCAAGGAAAATTCTGCCGAAATTTTTATTAAAACTTGGACTTAGAAATTTTGTGTCAAAATGTGTCTTGTTTCTATAATTAAATTCATAATTGTTTTCTAGTGATATTAATTGCATTGAAAAAATTAGGCTGGTTGGTTATTACCTAAATGGTAATTTTTCTACACCGATCACGTGCTCTAAAGTGGGGCGTGACAAAGTAGAAAGTCTTCGCCTTTGTTTTTCTTAGCCTGGCGTGTGGAATAGCACTATGAAATCACTCTAATTCTTTTCTCTAGCTCATAGTACTCTCGGCCTTTAGGGAAATTTTTCTCTTAAAGTTTTCTTCTCTCCCTTAAGTAGATGGCTGGCTCACTCTTTTCTCAAAATTCATTCACTTGGATGGCCATAAGAGGGAGAGTTTACATATATAGTATGTTAACAAACAACTGCCGAGGCTGTCAAATTAAATCTCTTAATAATCGGTTCACCAAATAACTGCAGTATAAGGTAGCAATAGGTCGAATCCTTGGATCATTCTAATTATGTAATCAAATCAGGATAATAACAACAAGGGGTTTTTTTTATAATGAGTAATCAAGTGAAAGTAATGAAAATGATAAACAAAATTTGGAAAACCACTAATCCAAAGGAAGTAACCAGTATTGATTGCAATTTATCCTTGATCATTAATGAATCATTCAAACACTAATCGAGTTCTTGATTTTTAAAACATATTAAGAAGCCTCAATATAATCTTTGGATCCACTACCGAATAAGCATTTAGGATTTAATTAATCAAGATTAGGTAAATTAAGCTTTCCTTTAAACACCATCTTAACCTATAAACCAGAATGTAATCAAGCTAAACAACTCATCAATTAGTTTTGATGCCTTGTTCAGTCTTTACATATCTCTTTTGACACATGGTAATTATGCAACTATCATATGAATATCCCAATCAAATTAAGCAACTTAATCAGAATCTCAAAAGAAAGGAAGAAACTTGATAAATGATTGAACTGGAAAATGCTTAAACTAAGATCTCAAAATTAAAAATCAAGATTATCAATCTCTAGGATTGATTAAAGATTCTAGCCCTCCATGAAAAAAAGGGATGAGTTTGTAGAAGAATAAAGAGAAAACCTAGACAGAACAGAGAAGAACTAAAGGAAGAGGCAATGGAACAGTGCCCAAACCCTAGCTGCTGCTACGTTTTACAACTTCTAACTATATATATAACACTAAAACTAACAATTACAACTCTGCCCCAAGGTCAAAATATCACCCAGCTATTTGAACAGCTCATCAAATGAAATCTAAGGCAAAAGCATGAGCAAAAGACAACAGTTTTGATAAGTGGCTTGCATAAGAGGAGTTCCAGTGACAGCATTCTAGCTCTGAATTCCAGGTTGAATTTGACTCACTAAACATCCGAATTAGTCTTGGAGTTCTTCATCAAAGTTGTAGAGATTTTTCTTAGCTTTACTACAAGTTATGGCCAAAAGTTGTAAAGATTTTGTGATTATCAAATGTTTAGAACTCAAGTTATGGCCAAAATACAAAATTAACGTAAAAGCCCCAATAATGCTAAAAGATATTATTAAACCCAATTGGAACTGAAACTTATAAAATGTGGCTAAACCCAATAATTTAAGCATACAAGAAGATTAAAAGACTAAATGTGAGGCCTACCTAATGTATAGAAATTGTGTTTATCAAATTCCATCACACTTAGGTTCTGCATGTCCCGGGCAATTTAAAGTTCCAAAACAAGAAAACAAAGAAAAACAAATAAACTCAAAACTAAAAATTACAAAAGTGACAACTTCCAATGATGGTCAAGAATGCAAAAGTATAGAAGTAAGAAGGGCAACCAAGGGTTTAAGGTTTTACAGCATCCATGAGGTAACATTTCTTCTCAAATCAAAACAATCCATAAGGTATCTTCAATTGAAAAGTATGAGTCAAGAATGATAGATCCTCACAAAATATACTCACAATTCCTCAAGTGTTTCACTCAGTTAAGCTGATGAAAACAATTATGCACTACCATAAGCTTGCTTATCTTCTATTTCTCTACATAAACATATGCACATCTAAGTCAAGAGGACTTAATCCAAGGCTGTATTAGGGCCAAGGCAAGGGAAGAACATAATAGGGATATCACAAGCTAAATACCCAAGAAAATGAAAGAGAATTGGAAAGGAACTCAAATGACAAACATCAAGGATTTTATCTTAAGGTCACGTATGTAAAGCATATTCTTCTTATGTATTCCTTCATCTTTCTTTCCTTTCACAACCATAATCTTGTTTGTTCTCTTTTCTTTTCTTTTCTTTTTGATCTTGCATATTACCCATCAATTTCACAACCACCACACTTGTACTAGTTCCACCAGCAAAGGGCTTCCCCACTAAAAATGAACTAATGCTCTCTCATTCCCTAAGGTAAAGTAAAGCAAAGACATGGTTTTTCACGTAGGCTTTTAATGAGCTGAAACAAGGGATAGGTAGTTAGGCTCAAGGGGGTTAAACAAAAGAAAATGATGCAAGGTTGGCCATTTGGATAAAGTAGCTAAGTCAAGAAAGAATGCCTCAATCATGTGTATGTATGCAAGTGAAAATGCAAACTCAAAAGGAATTAAAGCAAGTTCTAGAGTGATCAATTACTATAAGTGAAAATCACACAAGAAGGAAAAGAATGGCACACATGCTAAATCCATCCATCAAAAAGCTCAAATCTCACGATACATGTATCTATCAAACTCAATCACCAATCCAACATCCAAAACCAAGTATGTGAAACTCAAGAAGGAAGACAGTTTATTCAATCATGCTATGAACCTTGAATCTCAATTACTTCAAACTTACAAACTTTGTACCACCTAAAACATCATTGGAAGGGAGAATAAAAATAGAAAGAGATAATAGAAACTAAAGTAGAAACTAAAAAACAAAAATTAAAACAGAAAATAGAAAACATAATGTAAATTCCTCCCCCGTACTTAAAATTTTCATTGTCCTCAATGCAAAGCACAAAAAAGTAACATGTCATGAGTATCAGTAAGCAAACAAAGATAAGTGAAATAGATGAGAGAGAAAAGAAACATCCCTAGGAAGTAAGGTAGATGACTTCCTGCAAGTAAACCTCTTCCACTATGTCTAATTGAGCTCCTTCATAGAATGATTTGAGGTGGTGCCCATTGACTTTGAAAGCTTTGTTAGTGGTCTCACTTATAATATCCACTACACCATAAGGAAAGACCTTAGTGGTGACAAACAGACCAAGCCACCTAGAACGAAGCTTGCCAGGCATGAACTTCAGGCGAGAGTTATAGAGGAGCATTTTTTAGCCAATGGAAAACTCCTTCCTTGTCAACATCCTATCATGAAGAAACTTGGTCTTTTCCTTGTAGATCCGAGAGTTCTTATAAGCTGCCAACTGAAGTCTTTAAGTTCTTGGAGTTGGAGCTTTCTTTAGGATCTGGCTTAGTTCAAGTCAAAATTACACTTCTTTACCACCCAATATGCTCTATGTTTAATCTCTACTAGAAGATGGCATGCTTTACCAAAGACTATCTGGTACGGGGACATCCCAATGGGTGTCTTGAAAGTGGTCCTATAAGCCCAAAAGGCATCCTCAAGCCTCAGGCTCCAATCCTTCCTATTAGGTTGGACAGTTTTCTCTAAGATTTGCTTGATATCTCTGTTTGAGACTTTGGCCTACCCATTTGTTTGGGGGTGGTAAGGGGTGGAAGTTTTATGCAAAACTCCATATTTTCTCATCAAAGCCTCTATGATCTAATTGCAAAAGTGTGAACCTTGGTCACTGATTATAGCCCTCGGAATGCCGAATCTGCAAAAAATGTGTGATCTAACAAAATCTACAACAACTTTAGAATCATTAATTCGAGTGGCTTTTGCCTCCACCCATTTAGATGCATACTCAACAACCAATAATATGTAAGCAAAACCAAAAGAAATAGGAAAAGGTCCCACAAAGTCAATACCCCATACATCAAAAAACTCATAAAACAGCAAAGGTTGTTGAGGCTTCTCATTTCTGCAAGAAATACTTCCTGTTCTCTAGCACTGTTCATAAGACTTACAAAACATGTATGCATCACGAAATAGGGAAAGCCAATATAATCCAGAGTCCAAGACTTTCCTACCTGTACATTGAGGCCCAAAATGCCTACCACATGCAAATGACAAAAACTAAGAACAGGCTGGAATACATGATCAGGAACACTTCTCTTAATAATTTGGTCACTACAAAACCTCCACAGGTAGTCAGCCACTCTCAATTTTGACACTCTCAATTCTGCTCAGGTGGTCAGCCACCAGGTTCTCTACTCCAATCTTATCTCGAATTTCAATGTCAAACTCCTAGAGCAACAGCATCCAGCTAATTAATAATGGCTTAGCCTCAGGTTTCTTCAAAAGAAACTTAAGAGCTGCATGATCAAAAAACACCACAACTTTAGAACCAAGCATATATGATTTAAACTTATCTCGTGTGAAAACAATGGGAAAAAGTTCTTTTTCTATGGTGGTATAATTTGCTTGAGCAATATCCAAGTTCTCGAAGCACAGTAGATCGCATAGGAGACTTTGCTTACTCTCTATGCAAAGACAGCTCCCGCAGCATAGTTAGAAGCGTTGCACATCAGTTCAAACAGAAGTGTCCAGTTAGGTGGCTGGATAATGGGAGTACTGGTAAAAGCTCGCTTTAAATTATTGAAGGCTTCCTTGCATTTATGGTTAAATTGAAATTCGACATCTTTTTACAGTAGGCTAAATAGCAGAAGGGCTATTTAGCTGAAATCTCAGATAAAACACCGGTAGAAACCTGCATGTCTAAGAAAAGAATGAACTTCCCACATGCATGTGAGGTAAGATAAATAGGTAATGATGTTTATTTTCGCAGGATCTACCTTAATTCCTTTGCTAAACACTACATGACCTAAAATTATACCTTGCTCTACCATGAAATGACATTTCTTAAAATTTAGGACAAAGTTAGTTTCAATGCATCTATTTAGCACTCTAGATAAACTATCTAAATAGGAATCAAAAGAAGAGCCATAAACAGTGAAGTCATCCATAAATACCTCCATGCATTCCTCTAAAAAGTAGAGAAGATACTTACCATGCACCGCTGTAAGGTACCAAAAGCATTGCAGAGGCCAAAAGGCATCTGCCTGTAAGCAAAAGTGCTGAAGGGACAGGTGAAAGTAGTTATCTCCTGATCCTCGGGTGTAATGTGGATCTAAAAGTAGCCAATGTAGCCATCCAAGAAGTAGGAATGTGATTTCCTAACCAACAGCTCTAACATCTAATCAATGAAAGGCAGTAGATAATAATCCTTCCTACTGGCTTAGTTAAGCCTCATATAATCAATGCAAACTCTCCAACTGTTCTGCACTTTGGTATAGATCAACTCGGTCTTCTGGTTTTCTACCACTGTAACACCATATTTCTTTAGGACTACCTGCATCGTTAAATATAGGATAAACGATGCCAGCCTACAGTAGCTTAGTTACCTATTTCTTCACCATATCTAGAATCAGAGGGTTTAGCCTCCTTTAGGGATGCCTCGCTGGTTTAGCTCTATCTTCTAATAATATTCTATGCATGCATGTGGAAGGATAAACACTAAGGATATCAGCAAGAGTCCATCTGATGGCTTTCTTATGTTCTCTCAAAATTTGTAGCAATCTCTCTCCCTGTTCAGCAAGTAAGTTCTTGGCTACAATCATAGGAAGCTGCTCATCATCTGCTAAGTATGCATACTTCAAGCGCTCAGGCAAAGGCTTCAGCTCTAGTGTAGGTGGTTGCACTATAGAGGGGAGTAATTGAAGGGGTTGCAATGTTTCTACAAATCGAATCTCTTCATAATCAGCAACTGCTACATAATCTGTAGGAACATAATCATAATTTCTCAAATATGTAAAAATTTCAGCACAAACAGCACATGTCAAATCACCATCACAAACAGTACAAAAGTGGCACTGAATAGAATTGTCTAAACTCACACAATCAGAAAATTCAGCACCCAGTTCATCATATACATCCTCAACTAATTCATCAAGTAATTTGATATGAAAAACAAAATGCTCCTCTGTGGGATGCTTCATAGCAAGAAAGATGCTGAACTGAATAACAAAGTCCCCAAACTCCATGGATAGAGTTCTTGCATGCACATCTATTTTGGTTCTTGTTATTTTGAGGAAGGGCCTCCCTAGAATGAGTGGGGCTATGCTGGATGGTGACTCCCCCTCCATATCCAGAACATAAAAATCTATAGGAAAAATCAACTCATCAACCTGTACCAACACATCTTTAATCACTCCGTCTGGGTATGCACTGCTTATATTAGCTAACTGGATCATAACATCTGTAGCACGCAAAGGTCCAAGTCCAAGAGATTGGAAAATAGACATAGGCATTACATTAATGGAAGCACCTAAATCTAGCATGACATCCTTAAATCTATAATTGATTATGATACATGGAATTATGAAGGTCCCTCGATCCTTGCATTTGTGAGGCATAGGCTTAATGAGAGCTGAAACGTTTTAACTCATACTAATTCTCTGTTACCTGTTAGCCTCATTCTGTGGGTTTATAATTCCTTAAGAAATTTGGCATACTTTGGAACTTGCTTAATTGCATCCAGTAATGGAATATTAACTTTCACTTTTCTGAAGGTCTTGAGGAGCTCTCTATCTTTCTCAGTCTCATCTATCTTCCTAGACTAAGTGGCTCTCTATGAAAAGGGAAGGGCTACTGCATGTTGTTGTTGCTCATCAACAACCACTGATTTTTTTCTTAACACTAGGTTCTTTGGTCATTATATCAGAAATTGAGTCCTCTACTAGTTGCTGTTAGTCTGCAAGTTGAGATTTAGTTGGCACTTGTACAGATTTTTCAGACCTTAGTGTAATGGCACTTACATTCCCCCTTGGATTGGGAATTGTTTGGGAATGAAGTTGGCCAGAACCTTGGGATTGCAGCTAACTCAATGAAGAAGCCAATTGTCTAGTATGAGTTTCTAAATTCTGTATGGTGGTCTTTATCCTCTGCTAAAACTGAATATTATGGGTCGCCATCTGCTTTACTAAATCTTCAACTGAAGGCTCATGTTTTAGGGCTACTGGACTTGGTTGCTACATAGGCTGCTAGAATTGCTGCCTGCTTGGTCCAGCATGGGGTTAAAATTGGGGTTGCCTAGGTGGTTGCTAGAATTGTTACCTGTACTACTGTGGTTGCTACTGTTGTAATTGATACATTACCATACCTCAGATTTGGATGATCTCTCTAACCAAGGTTGTACGTGCTGGAGTGTGGATCATATCTAGGCTGCTAGTACAGGTGCTGGTTACCAGGAAAGATACTTGCTGCGGCCATTGGATGTTCTTGCAATACAGAGCCATCATCTTAAAGTGTAGGACATGCATCTGTGGGATGAGATGGGCAAGAACAAATGCCACATAGACTAGCAAATCCCTACATAGGTAATTTCTGTCCCACTGCCACCTGTCTCACCAAGGAAGTCAACCCATCAAGTCTATGCTCCATTCTCTATTGGTCAGTGCGAGACAAATGAACCTCATTCACTTCTCTAATGGAAGTAACCATCTGAGTACTAAACTGCTGGGAATTGGTAGCCATGTTAACAATTAAGCTTCTAGCATCAACAGGGATTTTATCAATGACAACTATCAAGGCTATCAAATTAAATATCTAAGTAACCTATTCACCAAATAACTATAGTATAAAAGGCACATCGGGTCGGATCCTTGGATCACCTTGATTAGGTAATCAAATTAGGGCAAGAACAGTAAAGGGGGGTTTATAACAGACAATAAAGTGACAATAATGAAAATAGTAAACAGAATTTGGAAATAACCAATCCAAGGGAGATAACCAGTCTTGATTTTAATTTATCCTTGATCACTAAAGAGTCATTCAATCAATAATCTAGTTCTTGATTTTTTAAACATATTAAGAAGCCTCAATATAATTCTTGGGTTCACCACTGGATAAGCATCCATGATTTAGTTAATTAGGGTTAGACCAAACAAGCTTCCATCTAAACACCATCTTAACCTAAAATCCAAAACCTAATCAAGCCAAACAACCCATCAATTAGTTTGATACCTTGTTTAGTCTCTATAGATCTCTCTTGATACATGATGACTACGTAGTTACCATGTAAATATCCCAAGCAAATTAAGCAACTTAATTAGAATCTCAAGAGAAAGGAGAAAACTTGATAAATGCTTAAACTGAAAAATGTTAAACTAAGATCTCAAAATCAAACATCAAGATTGTAATTCCCTTGGATTGATTAACGATTCTAAGCCTCCAAGAACAAGAGGGACAAAATTTCAAAGGAATAAAATGAAACCCTAGACATAACAAAGAAGAGAATAATCGAGGCAATGGAACAGTGCTTATAAAACCTTAGCTGCTGGCAACATTCTACAACATCTCTATATATATAAAACCCTTAACCACTAATTACAAGTCTATCCTTAAGTCACACTATCTCTCAATTGTCTAACCATGCCATTAGAGGAATTCTAGGGCAGGAGTATGGGCAAAACGCAGTAGTTTTGATAAGTGGTCTGCATAAAAGGACTTCCAGTGGCAGCATTCTAGCTCTGACTTCCTGGTTGAATTTGACTCACTAAACATCCGAATCAGCCTTGGAATTCTTCATCAAAGTTATAGATATTTGTCTTAGATTTACTACAAGATATATTTCATGATTATAAAATTTCTAGAACTTAAGTTATGGCCAAAATACAGAAGCAATGTAAAAGCTCCAATCATGCTAAAATATATCATTAAACCTAATTGAGCTCAAACTCATAAAATGTGGCCAAACCCAATAATTTAAGCACATGGAGGATTAAAAGACTAAATGCGAGGCTAAAATAATATATAGAAATTATGTTTATCAATCAACCAATGCACCTCCACTGGCAGCATCAATCATGCTTCTATCCATAAGCAACAAACCTTCAAAGAAATATTGAATTAATAGTTTATCACTAATCTGGTGGTGGGGACAACTTGAGCACAGTTTCTTAAATTGTTCCCAATACTCATATAAAGTCTCTCTTGATATCTGTCTTATACCACATATATCTTTTCTAATGGATGCAATTCTAGATGTAGGGAAAAACTTCTCAAAGAACAGCTTTTTCATGTCAATCTAACTCCTCAGTGACCCTTGTGACAGCAGTATAACCAATCCTTGGCTGCATCAGCAAGGAAGAAAAGAAATGCTCTCAGTTTGATGTGCTCCTCTAATATTCCTTGTGGCTTCATTGTTGAACAGACCACATGGAATTCCTTTAATTGTGAGGGTCCTCACCAATTAGGCCATGAAACTTTGGCAATAAATGTATTAGTCCAAATTTAAGCTCAAAGTCAGCATTAAGATTAGGATATTGGATCCCTAAAGGCTAGTACGTAACATCAGGAGTAGTTAGTTCCTTAAGGGTCCTATTTTACATATTCTCACCTATAGTTACAATAACACTTAAAAACTCAATTAATACAATTGTAATTAAGTAAAATGATAAAAATTTTCCTTTTATTTAGTAATGGTATTATATATGTTAAAAAATTAAATTTTATTTTTAGGCTAGTTGGGTTAGGACTTTTGATAAGTGCATATTTTATCATATTTTTATGTTGAATTCTTTTGCATTTAATCGCTTTGTTCTTAAGTTTGTTGTGTTCTTAGTTTAGTTTCATGTTTTGTAGGTGTTTTGAAGTGGAAATACTTTTATGAGAAGAAGTGAGTCATGTTAGCATGCTTTGGAGCAATGTAAAAGCAAGTATTTGGGGAAAAGAACTCAAAATAGCATAATTTCGGACCAAAGTCAGAGTGTTCAGCGTCGCGGCACCCATTCTTGGGTGCCGTAGGGCTCAAATTCAAAGAAAATTGCTTTTAGACCCGAGAGTTCAGCGCCCCGGCGCCCCAAGATCACATCGCGACGCCCAAAACACGAAGAATTTTACCCAGGGTTTGAGGTCACGGCTCCAAAAAGTCCAAGCCGCAGCTTGGTCCTCCAAAGAAGTTGGCGCCGCGGCTCCAGAATGTCTAAGCCGCGGCCCTATGTTAAGACCAAAAATCAGCATTTAGGGTTGAGCACCGCAGCCCCCAAAACTCAAGCCGCAGCTCGTGCATGCGCTGATACACTTTAAAAATCCGTCTACACTTCATTTTCACAGATTTTAACATTAGGAAGCAAGGAAGAAAGCTTAGAAAAGAGGAGGAGAACTAGAGGAAGGCTGAAGGGAGTGAGTTTGGAGAAGATTCAACCATTTGGAAGTCTTCAAAGAGTTCCCTCTTCACCTTT
>JASKGM010006152.1:0-11396 GCA_034509205.1 Ceratonia siliqua
ATCTGATTTAGAAACTAGAAAAAGAAGTACAATTGCTTGTACTTCATAAACTCATAAATAAACCGAGTTTATGAGTTCGAGGTTATACAAGTTTATCCCGAGTTTACCAAAAATTGAGTTTAAGTGCAAGTTGACATGTTTTCTTTACTTAAATTCGTAAACTCATAAGAGTTTAAGATTTAACTCGAGAGTTTAACAACAGTTGGAACTTTGGCCCATATTTTTGCTGGAATTACACTTAATTTTAAGAGGTTTGGATAGCACTCAGGCTGAATGCTACAATTGAGTTTGACTTTTGAAAAGCCAGGATTGTTTGTTCATTTATTTACCATTAACATTACTCAGTGTGGCACAGGATTAACCTTGGTGCTTTAGATTCCATGGAGAGGCCTTTCTTGGTAATGGGATAGTATTCTAGTGAGAAAGAAATCAAACAGGATGACTAAAATCTAGTTTATGCAGCTCAAGTGGGAATTCAATTTTTTCTCTCTCTAATGAGAAAGATAATCTTGGCCAAATTTAGATGGCCAAACCATACATTTCATGAATTTCCTTGCAAAACAATGAGTAAATTACAGTTTTGGTTTTCATTCTAAAATTTTTAATCTTCCCTTGAAATATGGTTTAATTACACAATCCTTCTTTCTTTTTAAAAACCTACACAATTTTTTTTGTAAATTAAAAATAAGTTACAATTAAACTTAATTTTTTAATTGTCATTAAAGTTTATTGTTATTTTTTGGTTAAATGACTTTTTTTTTTGTATAATATGACAAAAAATATAATTGATTTTGTACAATATAATCAAAATATATTTTCTTTCATTATTTTTTTTCAATTCATTTTTTTTTGTTATAAATATAGTCACTTGAAAAAAATTATCTTTTTTGTTTTAGAAATATTATTAGTTGAAATTTTTTCCTTTTTTGTGTTTTAAAAAAAACATTACTTGAAAAATATATATTTTTTATTTTAAGAATATCATGACTTGAAACAAATTTTATTTTTTTGTTTTAAAAATATCATTACTTGAAAAAAAAATTCTGTTTTAAGAATATAATTACTTAATTTTTTCTTTTAAAAATATAGTTGAAAAATGAGTTTTTATTTAAGAATATCATTATTTAAAAAAAATTCTTTTTATTTTGTTTTAAAATGATCATTATTTGAAAAAAAAAATTATTTTCTCTGTTTTAAAAATATCATTACTTAAAAAAAATTAATTCTTTTTTTTGTTTTAAAAATATCATTACTTGAAGCTGTTTGTTGTTCATCATCTTGTTGAGTAAAACTATTAGTTATTCGTCGTTTTGATGAGTGCGTGAATGTTTTAATTAAGGATAATTTTATCATTCTAATTTGTAATATTAGTTTTTTAAAAAAAATTATGAATAGAAATTCTTAACAGAATTAGATTAAGTGAAGTTATGTGTAAGTTTTCAAAAAAGAGGGAAGAGTTATGTAATTAAGTCATCTCTCAAAGGATGAAAGAATGTTTTATTCTAAAAAATATTCTTATAATCAAATTAAAAATTTGAGAATCTTTTAAGAATCAAAACATTAATTTAATAAGTTCCCGTTTGTTTTGGTAGAAAATGATTTTTTTTAATTTTTTTCTACATAATACTTTTTGGAAAATAAGTTGATTTTTCGATGTTTGGACAATATGGTAGAAAATATTTTTTATTATTTATTTTCATTTTAGAAAGATATTTTTTGTTATTTAAAATAAGATTAAAATTGTTCTATTTTGGCATCTTCAAATATTATACTTTCGAAAGTACAAATTTATTTTTCTCTTTAGGTGCTTTAAATAATTTTAAAACAGTGCCTTGTAATAGTAGCCAAGAAGAAAGTGAAATATAATCAAGCATCATTCTAAAACGTAATGCTTTTATTGGTATCAAACAATTTATTCAACAATATTTATACATCCTTCCATAATAATATTTTTAAAGCACTTATAACTGCTTTTGAATAACTAATATCTAATTTTGCAAAACAATTCCATTTTTACTGGAAATAATAATTTATTTATTAATATAATAAGATATGTTTACAATGACTAAAACAAATAAAGTACATATATTAATTTATAATTTCTTTAATTTTAAATGAATATATATTAATTAAAAAAATCTTGGCACAAAGTTATTAAAACAGTGATTAAGAGATAAGTTTAAAAAAACTTCTTCTTCTTTTAAAAAGGAGAAATTGCTTTCCACCTTAATGAAGTAAAATTGAGTGGCATTTTTTTTTTTTGTCTAAGAAAGCATTTTTCGTTTATTAAAATTTTTTCCTGAAACAAACACTGAAAAGCTAGAAATCATTTTTTAAAATTGTCATTTCCCATCAACATTAGTTCTTTTCAAGACTATAGCTGTATCTTGCCAAAATAATTGTCCATTTTTGGGCCATACTTTATAAACAAGTCAAGCCTACCAGACTTGACCCGCAAAGGGGTGGTGATATCAAACGTGGCACCAAAAATTTGTTTACTTAACGCCTACTCCATACAATATTATGCATTTATATTTAAACTTGTATCAATATTTCTTCTTTATCTTTAGACTAAATTGTAACCACAATTTAATTTTGGGATATTTTTTAAATTAATTATTGAACTCATTACTTCTCTTAAGAAATTTTTACATATATATAATGTATCATGTCATCCACACAATACCCAATAACTACTACTCACAAATTTTATTTCTTTGAGTCTAAATATGTGATCTATAAATGCACTTAGATTTGAGTTATGCAAAAATGACTAAAATATTTATGTATTTATTATGTCATTCAAATAAAAATTAAAATATTCTTGTAAATTTCTATGTTCCGAAAAAACAGAAATAATGTTTTACTTAATACAAAAAATGTGGAGAATGTTAACTTTCACAATACTATAAAAAAGTTATATATTAAGAGTTTGAACCCCAATGTTGAAGTCAAGGAAAACTTACTGCTAGAAAATGTGTTCCTTGAGTTATTGATCTACAACTAATTTAATTTGAATTGGAATTCCTCAAAATGAAATTGATCTACAAACAAAAAAGATCGTGAAATACTGAATTCTGCTAGTGAAGGTCGTGATGTACCGAAAAAAAAAAAAGTTACATTTCCAATCTTAGTGTGACAATAACCATTCTCATAAACAACCATCCCTATAAAAATAATAATTATTAGGAGGGTTTAACCTATCGCTACTGTATAGTAACAGTAAGAATTATTATTTATCATTCGCTTTTTATTTTTTTATTTTTTTATTTTTTTTTTATATTAATTAATTATTTTTTATATTATATATTTTTTGAGAATTTTTTAAAATTTTGTTACTGATGAATGAATAGTATAAATAAATGTAAAAAATTTAAAAATATTTTCAAGAATTTTTAAAAAAATATATAATATAAAAAATAATTATTTAATTTTAAAAATAAAATTATAAAATTTGCCTACCCTAATTATTTTACCTTCTATTTATATGTACTAACCCCTACATGTCAAACCACTAATTATATTATATGTTTTTTTTTTGGAAGTTTTCGGGGGCACTTTTTTTCTTTTTTCTTTTTTCTTTTGAGGATGTTCATGTATTTAACGATAAAAATTAGTAATGGACCGAACAACAGTTCCTCATAATGAAACTGACTAGAGAGAGAAAGAATAAGAAGAAAAGATGAGTTAACAGAATATTGATAGCGATATCATTTAGGAATTTTTATGGAATAAACAATACATAAATTACCAAGAAACTTTAAGTAGAATTATAATTATATTCTCACTTTATCATTTCATTGAGTTAAATTTATATAAGTAGAATTAGAAACAAGTTGATATTCTCATGTATCAAAGTAAAAAATATTATTATGTCAAATTGATAGTGATATCATTTTTTTTGGAACTAAAATAAAGTATTTATCAAATAAAATATAAAGTATTCTCACTTTAGGTAATATGCTTTATTTCCCATCAACATTAGTTCTTTTCAAGACTAGAGCTATTTCTTGCCAAAATAATTGTCATTTTTTGGTCAAGCCTACCAGACTTGACCTGCAAAGGGGTAGTAATATAAAACGCACCACAATTTTTTTAAAAAAATTGTTGACTTAACACACACTCCATACAATATAATGCATTTATATTTAAACTTATACCAATATTTCTTTTTTATTTTTAGACTCAATTGTAACCACAATTTAATTTAGGATATTTTTTAAATTAATTATTGCACTATGTTATCTATACAATACTCAATGAATTCAAAACATGTATGAATCTTAAATGAAGTAGAATTATAAATATATTATGTGGCTCAAATGTGACCTATTCTACTTTATTTAAAATTTATGCATAACTTTCATTCAATGAATATTGCACGAATGATATGGTATAACATACATATGTAAGAATTTTTCAACTTCTCTTTTTTTTATTTTTACTAAAATTAATTATTTTGGACAATTAGATATTATCTCCACACACATTGACCTGATTTGAACTTGAATAAATATAATTTGTTTTTCCTTATTGTTGCTCACTGTTTAGTGCTTGCTGCTTTGAGAAGTTTGATATGCGAAACATGGGGAAACTTTATTTCTCTATTTTCATGTTCTCATTACATTGCTTCATAGCGTTCTTAGCTTTGAGTGAGACAAATACTTTCACAGATAAATCTGCACTTGTGGTTTTCAAATCTTCTATTATCTCAAATCCTTATAATCTCTTAACTAATTGGTCTATGTCTTCCTCTCCATGCAATTGGGTTGGTATCACTTGCAATACCCTCCATGGAAGAGTCCATGCCTTGAATCTTGGTGACATGGGTCTCAAGGGCATCATACCTCCGCAATTGAGAAATCTTTCTTTTCTTGTTGAACTTGATCTTTCTAACAACAGTTTCCATGGTCAGTTGCCAAAAGAGTTATCCCAATTGCATAGATTGGAATTGCTTAACTTGAGTTACAATGAATTTAGTGGAGAAGTTCCGACATTGATAGGAGATTTATCTTCACTTCGACACTTGAGTCTTCGCAATAACAGTTTTAGTGGATTTATTCCACTATCTATATCCAACTTGTCGAGGTTGGAGACCTTGGATTGGAATTTTAACTTTATTGAAGGGACCGTTCCACAAGAGATTGGAAGACTTGAGCACTTGAAGATTTTATGAATAGCACACAACAAGCTTTCAAGGACTATACCTCAAATGATTTCCAACTTATCTTCACTTGAAGTATTAAGTTTATGTTATAACACTTTATCAGGTATGTCTTGGATTATTTAATTTGTGATATCAGTAGTTTTTTTATTCTCAATGACTCACTTATATTTTTATTTTAATATTTTTTATTATATGTAAATACTTTATAAAAATAATTATATTTAGGTGCCTTCGGAAGCATTGTATTCCAAAATAATGCCATGTAAATTTTTTTTAATATTTTAAATAATTATAAAACACTGCCCCAAAATAGTACTATATAGAGAATATATATGAAATCAAAATGTTTTGATGCAGTTGCATCTCAGGAAATTATAAGAATGGTGCTATAGATCTATGTCTAACCAAATTGGATGTGCGTAAGATATTTGAAGATACCAACAAATATAAACTTGTCACAATAACATATTGACTCATGACATGCTTTTATCGATTCATTTGGATATGTGATATGCTAAAAGAAGGAGGGTGGCAGGAAATGTTTAAAAGGGTTTAGGAACTACACATGTAGCCAAGTGTTTGAAAGACTTATATACTTAATTAGACATTTTAGTTGAAAAAATGTTGATGAAGATATAAAGGTTATAAAAATTAGTTATAAACTTATGTTTTTCACAGGTTTGTATTGAAATATATGTATAAAATAATATTAATATTAAAAATCTTTGAATTAATTTCAATTTAAATAACATGTCAAGAGATCTTAAAATTTTCAATAACTTAATTATAGCATAACATATATGGTGATTTTGTGAATAAATGGTAAATATAAATTAAATTCTGATATTGTAAGAACATGTATATAAAATTAACTTCTAATATTTAAATTAGAAATAATTCATTTGTAATTTATCATCGAACACGTATATAAATTGTCTTTTATTTATTTTTTAAAGTGTAACTTCAAATGAAAATTTACAGTTTATGAATATAATATTATATTTTAAATGATAATAAATGAATTAATAACTTTAATTAATTAATAGATATTCAATATAAAAAACTTGTACAAAGAAAGGTTCGTACTTTAAAAAAAATGTTATTTAATCTCAAATTTTAATGAAAGTGGAAAAAGGTCAAGTGCAATTTAAAAGAAGTTTTTTAAAAGTGTAACAAAATAAATAATTGAGTTTAAGTGAAAAGGTCAATTCTAATATTTTTTTGGAAAAAAGTGGGACACAGCCCAAAAAAGCAACGAACAAGAACGAACCCAACAGAACACATCTGGGAGTAGGCGCCCTCACGTCATCATATTTAATTTAAACATAATAAATCAAACTCAAATATTTACATCGCTTTCTCGAGTAATCAAAATAGATATATAAAAGAAAATTCAATATTATAGGAACAACGTATATTTATTCATAAAACTATTTAAATATGTTAAATATATTCCCAATAGTGTCTAATCATCAAATAGCATAATTATAATTATTGGAAAAGGGTCTCGGGTGTCCTCTCTTGGTATCATAATTTATTGCAAAGAATTTTGATCTAAAATGAAAATAAAAAATAATAATTTTCTAAAGTCCTTTGTAGAGTTAACTCAACCCAATTTCAAAAAATTCATTTGTCATATATAATTTACCTATCTTAGCTCAGAAATTTATTAAGATAAGAAATAGTCAACTTGGATAATTGTGTTATGAATATCTAAGTTTTAAGATTGTGAAACTAGAGTACCAGATAATTCTCCCCTTAACTATCACCAACTTCACTCTTATAACTTCAAAATTCAAAAACACTATTGTTAGATTTACCATACAAGAGTATGAGAAGATAAATTGTTTTTCAAATGCTTGAGTTCAAACTTTTTCAAGGGTGACAAGAAATGTTTGAAGGGGTTTAGGAACTACACATGGTAGCCTAGTGTTTAATCTCAAATTTAATGAAAAAGGAAAAAAGGTCAAGTGCAATTTAAAAGAAATTTTTTAAAAGTGTAGAAAATAAATAATGAAGCACGGAGCCCAAAAAGCAACAAACAAGAACAAACCAAAAGAAAACAGATCTGGGAGTAGTAGCTCTCACCTCATCACCATGCAGCAAGGGGGGTTGGGTCATCATATGCCTTTTTGAAAAGATTATTCTCGAAAGATATTTAAGAGTAGTATGAAAGTATGTAAAAAATTAAAATTTGTATAACATGATTAAATAATTTTTTAAACAACCTCTTCAACCTCCGAACCCAGAGTTTCTAAGTTTCTTTGCTCTGTTTTGATAAGATTTATTTAAAACCTCAAGCATTGGTTAGACCGACATGATCATTATAGTTGATCATTCTCACATTAACTTATCATTTTTTCTTTTCTTAATTATGTACCATTTCTTGTGTCAAAATGGAATTTGTATACCCTAAAATCCAAATCTAAATGTATGAATCCTTAGCCATTGGACACTAAAATTAGCCTTTACAATCATTTTTTTGCACTTAGAAAATGTTTTAGTCTTGGTGTAGTCGATTGCCCATTCATGATTCTCTTTTTTTCCTTTGGGCCTTTTCTTTGGGTTAAATAAGATATCCATGAATGCCTTCCGAAAACACAACACGTGTAAAATAAAAATATCATTCAAGCTTTTGAAATTTATTGAACTCTGTTTATTATCATAGATAAATTTACAGTAAATTGATTGTACTTACAGTACTTGAAAACATCGATAATGAATCCTAAAATAATGAATTCTTTCTTCAGTTTTTATCTGTATATTGTTAACAATAATTTGAAAGGTGTGATTTTTAATTATACCCACCATATATATGTTAATTGTTTATTATAAATTATATGTTTAATTATAATATTTTTTCTTGTAACTTATATTTTAACTCTAGCCCATTTTTAGTACAAATTTAGCATTTTGTATAAATAAATACTCAATCTGAGCACCTCCTTGACTGAAAGCCATCAAAATTTAAATGAACCCAACTAGTCTCTTGAAATTGCTAATTAAACAACATACTTTTCAATTTTCTTGTAACCATAACTATCAAGGTCCAATTTAGAAATGTTTTGAATTTCTTTTATTCATATGGTACTTATTACAATATAATAATTAAGTTTTTTCAGTTAGCCTATATAATTGATAGAAATGTAGATAAACATATTCTACTATTATTGATATTTCTATTTTCTTAAAACATTTTGTCCCTTTGTGTTGAAATGAAGGAGGCATTCCAAAAGAGATTAGCGATCTTCCACAACTACAAAAATTGTATCTTGCAAGTAATTGGCTTTCAGGCTCTATACCATCAACAATACTCAAAAGCTCAGTGTTACAGGAGATTGATCTTTCTTATAATAATTTGTCTGGAAATCTCCCATCAAATATATGTCATGGCCTTCCAAAACTTGAATTGCTTTATCTATATTTCAATGACTTCTCTGGTCAGATACCATCTGTTTGGCATCAATGCAAAGAATTGAGACATTTAGAATTATCCAATAACGGATTTGACAAGGGATACATACCAAGTGAGATTGGAAATTTGACCAACCTCCAAAGCTTATATCTTTATAACAACAACTTGGAAGGTATGATTTTTAATTATGCCCAACATTTATGTGTTAAGTGTTTATTTTAATTATGTTGATTATAAGACTTCTTCTTGTGTCATATTTTAACTGCAATTCAATTTATATTACAAACTTAATAGTTTTCTTGTAGAAATAATAATTTAATTATTTGCTAGGACCATAAAAGTTAGCTTTCAATCAAAGGAGTTTAGTATAGCAATGAAGATGTTGATGCAGTGGATTTCATCTATTATGATAAATAATTACTGATAATGGATATGCTAAAAAAAATTTAACAGGAAGTGTTTGAAGGGGTTCAGGAACTAGACATAATAACTTGACATGGTTTAATATATAATTCTTTATATATAATAGGTTTATATGATAAATTTCACTCTGATTTTAATTTCAATTTTTAGTTGTATAAAATTTTGTATAGGAGAATCAACAAAAGGGGTATATCATTGAAAATAAGAAGATTATAAAAATTAGTTATTGGCTCGTACTAATATTTAAAAATTTTATAAAAAAATATTTTATTCATTAGAATATAAATTAATATTAAAAAATTTAATAGAGTTTAATTTAATGTTAAATACTTTTAATTTCCAATGAATTAATTAAAATATTTTAATATTTTAAATTTCAAAATAGAAAAAATAATAAATGGAAAATAAGCTATTTTTTAATAAAATTATATATTTTTTCGTATCTTATCAACTTTATTCCATTAGTATTTGTATGTTCTTTATCTTGTTAGGTATGAAATATTACATAATATTAGAGGAGACGATGCTAATAAAATTAAAATTTCAATAAAAATAGTTATTTAATACCTCAATTCTCGATTCTACATCCATAATTTATATACAATAATACTAAATAAAAAATCAACTACAACCAAGATCTAACTTGCAGAAAAACAATTTTTTTTCTAAATGGTTGAGTTTAAATGTCTTCAAGCCTTTCCTATCATATTATCCTGTAGTATCAATAAAATTTTCAAATATTAATATACAATCTTTTAAAAAGTAAAGACTGAGAAAGTAAAATTATATCTAAAGTCATTAATTCATTGTCTGAATTGATAACAGGTAAAAAGACTTAGATTAAATAATAAAAAAGAAGAAAAAGAACAAATTAGAGGTTCTTTTATTTTAACAAATTACTTAGCACAATTTTAAGGTGTCAAACCAAATTTTATAATATATATGATTTAAGTATAAAAGAATATTAATATTGAATTTATTCCAATTAAAATTAAGTTAAATAACATATCAAGAGAACATAACATTTTCAATAACTTATATATCATATATGGCGAATAAATCGTAAACATAAATTAAAACATTCAGAATTTAATAATATCTACATACGATAGAATAAACTTCTAATATTTAAACTATAAATAATTCATCAGTAATTTATGAAGTAAATAAAATTGAAATGTTATATTTAAAAGCGAACTTCATATGTAACTTCAAATGAAAATATATAGCCTTTTATAGTTTCTAACATAAAATAAATATTAATATAAAATTAATTTTTGAATGATAAAGTACAAATTAATTAATTTAATAACAGATATTCAATAAAAAAAACTTGGATGAAGAAATATTGGTATTTTTTAAGTAGAAAGGGAAAAAAAGATTTTTATTCTCAAATTTTATTGACAAAAGAGAAAAACATATTAAGTGCAAATTAAATACATTTTTAAAAGAGGAAGAAAAACAAATAATTAAGTTTATTTGAAAGTTTCAATTCTGAAAAAAGTTTTTCTGAGATAATTTTGTTATCTTATCAAATTATAGAGAAAAAAAATATTATATGTATTTTAGAAGTAATGTAATGGAAGATCAATCATATAGAAGCATCTTATTATAATATCTCTCTGTTATATTTTCTCTAATTAGTTGATTAGTTAATTTAATTACACCGATATTATATGTGTCCATATTAGATTATGTGGAACAAAAAACAATATTGAAAAACATGAAATGCTCATTTTGGATTATAAATTTATTTGTATTTTTGTGTTAAACTTGAAATATATTTACTGAGCTCAAATCAAAATTTTTTAAAGTACTAAAAGATTCAAGATAGAAAAGAATTGATAAAAATATATAAAAAATATTTTTTGTTTAGATTACATGAATATTCCTACATGTAAAGTATACATTTTATAGAAAGAGCTTTCAATATTTTGAAATTAACTTTATTTATTTTCAAAGATAAATTTACAATACATTAACAATTAGTTACAAGAAGAGATACCAAAATTCAAACCACCACCAACATATCACACCCCACACCCCATTGGTGCGCAACCCATTTGACTAAAGTATAATTTATATATTTATACAATATTTGACTTTTTTTTGAGACTTTGTATGTAGTTGTCATCGTATAGTGTTATACATTTAAGGATTTGGGTTAAATCCCGATATGAAATTTTTTATAATAGAGTGGATAAAAATATAAAAAATTATTGTTACATCCAAAGAAGAGCTTTCTTTATTTTGAAAAAGATATGGAGATAAATTAATAGAGATATTCTTGATCTAAAATGAAAACATATTTATTGCAAAGAATTTTGATCTAAAATGAAAATAAGAAAATCATTTTATGAAGTTCTCCATAGAGTTAACTCAACCCAATTC
>JASKGM010006153.1:0-11395 GCA_034509205.1 Ceratonia siliqua
TCTGGAGCCTTTGGTTATCAATAGTAATACATACCATCCAGTTTCTTGTTGGTTGAAGCTTAAATCAGGTTGTGTGTGTGGTGTTTCAACACAGACCCAATCCAATTCCTTTAAGCACACTTCATTTTTTTTGGCCCAGCTCTTTTGTTTCTTCACCAGTCATCCCAGCTTTCCAAATATCCAATTGGTCAGACCAAACTACTCCAACCCGGTCCAATTTGCTGATCCGACCCGCCTCCCTCACTTGTCCTAGACACCCTCTCACCATTGAACCCTAGCCATCGAAGGGAGGCTCCCTCTGACCCTTTCTGAAGAGTTGCACACTGCCCGCCCAATCTGCCATGATCCTTGCCCCAAATCTATCATCAAAAGGGAAACCCTAAATAAACTTGCCCTTTTTCACTTCATCTAGTGCCATGAGGGGAGGGATTCGATTTGGGGGAACTAGATTTACTTCGACTATAAAAAAATGTTGAGGAGACGAACAAAAGAAGACCGAAAACCGAGAATCAGAGACGGAAAGGGCAGAGGAAGAGCTTCTGAAATCAGATAGCAATCGTTGAATATTTGGGGGAAAATTGGAGTGTTTAGAAATTTCGTGTTAGAAGGAGTATTAGGGTATTATTGAACCTGTATGGGTAATTTTCTTTTGCTGATTCGAATTTTTGGTTATCTTGATCAATTGTTCTCGGAGATTTGTTTTCCAGAAATACTTACTTGAGATTTTCTTTTGTGCAAATTCATAACATCATGATTTTATTGAGGTTTTGTTTTGGGTGAGGGCTTGTGCCATTCTGCTTCAATGAATTCGTACTCAAGTTTTAGCTATTTAGTATTTAATTCTTTGGATCCTTTGTCTGGTGTTTAATTTGACACGTAGAAGTCATATTTTGGTTCTGTTATATATCCTGTTCAGAAAATAATTTCGAAGGCCATGTTGATTTTGATTTCAGCATAGTCTTTGGGTTGGTTTCATTGTTGTGGGGAAAGGATAAATATTGCCTTATTATAGCCCATAATTTCTTGTTCATCATCACTGTTTTATTTGCTATTCTGGTTGCATTTTGAAAATAACTCACTCAGTCTGTGCTCTGCTTAATCCTTTAAATTTCGTGGTTTAGCTAAAGCATATTCTGGTAGACTATAGTTCTTTGTTTTAGTGGGTTGAGCTTACTTTAGCCTGGAATGAACAAGGTTGCTAAGACCAGAAAACAATTTTCACTGTCAGCTCATAGACATTCAAATCTTAATTCCTGGTGAGGTATAGGCGCTTTACTGCTTTAGGATCTATTTCAATATCAGTTAGAAATTGCCTTATTTGTTTTCTGATATTGGGCACCTATCATGCTTTTTGTCTTAATAATCATTTAACGGAATATTGGGTTTTTAATCTAATGGCAAAGTTAGTTGAATTAAGCCCTCATTTTTATATTTTATTTTTTATTATTAATATTTTTGGGGATACATTCTGACTGTCTTTTGATTGTGGGTTGAGGATACTTATTGTTCAAAATTGATAATTGGGAGTCTAAGGAAATATGAGAGTCCATGGGCATCAATAGGATCTATCTATAATCGGGTTTTATTTCTCAACCCCTAATTGATTAAGTGTTTAATAATGTGCGGATAATATGATTTTCTTGTTTTTATGTTATCTTAGTTTATTACTTATACACATATGTTATTTGCATATTTTTAACTTATTTTCCATTTCATACCTTTTAATTTTAATTTTTAAATTGGTATCATAGACTCCAAATTCAGGTTCATTTTAATACATTCAACATGGACTCCAATGATCCATACTTAAATCAATCATGGGTTACAAGGGGCCACTTTAAATAAAGTTCCTAACCTGCTTAGGCAGAAAGTTTCAATAGGCCAAAAGTAAGAACACACTTTCTTTTCTAAATCACTTCAAAAGTTGTTCCCATAGTGACTCCAAGGGTCACTTTGCCTACTGGCTTTGGGTGAGGACATAGTGCTTTTGCATTGTCTAGATTCCTTATTGGCTTTGGGTGAGAACTTAGTGCCTCCACATTGACTAGATTCTTTCTTGGCTTTGGGTGAGGACCTAGTGCCTCCTCATTGCCCATTGGCTTTGGGTGGGGATTCCATGCCCCCGCATTGTCTGACCTTACTTGGTTTTGGGTGATGATTTAATGCCTCCGCATTGACCATTACTTCAACTTTGGGTGAGGACTTGAAACCTCTGCATTGTCTAAACTTTGCACTAGTAAAGAGATCATTCATCTCACCTACTCAAATCCTTCAATTTAGTCTCAAACTACGTAGACCTTGATTCTTATTGGAATATGTAAGTACTTACTTAGTAAGACAGGTCTAATTCTTTTAGCCTTCATCTTTTTTCATTGTATTAATAAAAAAGGGTAATTAAATTATATTAAAATCTAGAGTAAAATACTCTCCCCTCTCCTTAGAGATACTTTAATTACACTCCCCTCCTCTTTATTTTGAAAACATACACTCCACTCCCTTGTAAATTAGAAACAAGCTACAACTAAACTCAAAAAGAAAACTTCCGTTAAAGTTGACCGTTAACTTCTGGTCAAAGGTTTAATTTTTCTAATATGACCAAAATACCCTTTTATATGTTTATTACCTTTCATTGACATTGTGACTTGTTTCATATAATAGAAGGCAATAAGAGTAAAATTATCTTTAATTCGGATCTTTATTTTGTAGGTTATTCCTCTAATTATTATAAATATAAAAATATTTAATAAATAAATATTATTAAAATTATTAGAATAAATAATAAATTATATAAAAAATAGAATTATATAATTATATATATAATATAAATATATAAATAAATATATAATATTAAATAATCTAATAAATAATAGACATTAACTAAAATTAAGATTTTAATATGTTCAAAACTATGAAAAAATGAACTTTTTTCAAGTATTTTTTTTAAAGAAAAATTTAAGTAATATTTTTTTAAAACAGATAAAAAAGAAAATTTTGAAGTAATTATATTTTTAAAATAGAAAAAAAAATTGGTAATAATATTTATAAAACAAAAAAATGAAGCTTTGGCACTCATCTTCTTGTTGAGTTAGAGTCTTGGGAGTGAGAAGGAGAGTGGTAAGGGTAACTTTGTCATTAATTTTTTTAATTTTTTTAAAACAGAATCTTAATGGAATATTCCTAACAGAGTTAGGTTATAACCTTAGAGGGGAGGGGAGTGTATATTTTCAAAATAGAGGAGAGGGGAGTGTAATTAAAGCATCTCTCAAGGGAAGGAAGAGTATTTTACTCTAAAATCTATCATAAACAATCTAGGGTAACCATCTTTAAGGTGGACGTTTAGGATGCTTAACACCTTCCTCACGTGTAATTAAACTCCCGAACATTTTCTCTGTTTTCAAGGATCTTGATTGTTTTTTCTAAAGGATCTAATTATCCTTTTAATTAATTGGTAGCGACTCCGTTACTAAATCTCTGTGTTTTTCCCTTTTAATCGCCTTAAGGTCACAACTTGCCTTTTCCGGCTGTCACATTGTGACATAGGGGAGTCCTCAAATGCTAATAGAAATTAGGAAAAAGCCTTTCAATTCTATATGAACCTCAACCACTCAGAATCTAAACTCCCTTCAGGAGAAATTGAGATTAATCTCTCCATAGAAATATCTCCTCAAGTCCATTTGATGATGATTATTTAGGCTGGTATTGAACTCCTAAAAAATTTTCTCCTACCACATCTCTCATTGACTAGTTAAAATCTTCACTACCTGGGGAGGATGGAATGCACTTAGTTGTTAGTTCTTCTGATCAAACTCTATCATCATGGGACCTAAATCCTGAACCATTAGCTCACTCACCTCAGATTCAGTTGAACTAGAATTTGCTTACTTATATTCCTGGCATTCATGGACCTAGTATTTACTCTACTCTCAATTGGTTTTTCAATGTTTCTCTCCTGTTCTCTTTCTTGGAGAAATCTAGTCTAAGGTTCAACAAGCATTCCTATAATCTTCTATTGGAGTTGCCAGACTCCATGATAATCAGAAACCAAAAGGAGGACCATCACTTAGGCTATGTTTGGAGGTTTAATAGAAAACGAAATGGAACGGAACATAGCAGAATGGAACAAAAAGGAAAGGAAAGGAACATAATAGACTTACCCTCCCTCTATTTGAAAGTTTAATATGAAAATGGACGGATATTTCCTTCCCTTTGTTTGGAAGTTCAAATAAAAGTAAATGGAATGGTAAGCATTATAGATACAAAGTTACAATAGAATCCTTATTTAAAATAGAATAAAAATTCAATAGACATCACAGTATCTGCATTTAAATATTAATTTAAATGTAAAAAAATTGCAATTGCAATTCCAAATTCATAATACTCATAATAATACAAATAAATGAAAATCATATTTGAGGATGACAATTTAATGCATATCATACATGATTTGAAGGACGGAATGATAATTTCATATGAAAAAATAGATTTAGGGATGGTAATTCCATATAGAAAAATCATAGTTGAGAGAAGAGATGAATTGGAAAGCAGTAAAAAAAATATAAATGTGAAGGAATGAATATGCAATATATTTGGTTACAAAAATAAAGGGCAAAAATGTCAATCAATAAATAAAATAAAGTGTTCCTACTCTTTACCCCCCAATTTGGGAGGGAACAAAAATTGAAGTTTTTAAAGGGAAAGGAAGGGAACGGTTCCCTTCCTGTTCATTCCCCTCCTTAAGTTTTAGAACTTGCAAACAAGGGAAAAAGTTCCCTTTCCATTGTTTTCCATTCCATTTCATTGATTCCCATCCTTCCAAACACACTGTAAGGTATACAATAAAAAATTATACCAAAAAAAAAAAGGGATATTTTTGGAACTGGGTTATAATGATAACTCTTAAAGAATTTGAGTTATGAATAAGGAAAAACTAGAGTGGAGAGTTAGAATAAAAAAAAAAAGAAACAAAGAGATAAAAGAACAATGAACCTTCTTTCTATACTTGACTATCCTAATCATTATTTCTGTTTTTCAAATGCCAACTTTGATTAATGGATGTCTTATGATGAGAACAGCATAATGGAAATAGATGATGCAGATGATCATCAGATTATGGAAGACAGGGTACAGGAGGGCTTGACTGAGGATGGGCTCAGGGAAGCTGTTCCATATCAGCTTCCCAAAGAGAAGATCATAAGCTGGAACTATAGAGGGTTTGCCTGCCCTCTACAATTGCTAGGTGCAAGTATCAAGCCCAATATACTTTTCTTATCTGAAACTAAACATAGTGTTAATTACATGGAACTCAAACTCAAAACGACGGGCTTTGATATTGGTTTAAAAGGAGGCTTGGTGGTAGCTTGGATTAACTCTATCAAGGTTCAAATCCTATCTTTTCAGGATACTGGCTTCATCTTTTGGTGCAACTAAATAGTGGTAAATCTCCTATCATGATCACTTTAGTTAATGGCTTTCCCTTATTAAATTCCAGATACATATTGTGGGACTTTATTAGAAAAGTTGCATCTAATAATTCCTTACCTTGGTTAATTCTGGGTGACTTCAATCACGTTCTTTATAGTCATGACAAAGGCAGCCTATCCCAAACTCTCCCAGGAGCTAATCAACTCCATAATGTTTTGCAGGACTGTGGACTTACTGATATTTTGCATTTAGGAAACCAGTATACTTGGATTAATAATAGATCCTATGAACATGTAGTTTGGGAAAAGATTGACAGAATAGTTTGTAACCCTCAGTGGATTGCTTTGTTTGATAATACATATGCTGAATGTTTGCCCATATTTGCTTCAGATTATAATCTTATAGTAGTTAGTTTTCATGATATTATATTTACCAGAAAAAGAAATTTTTTCTTTGAACTTATGTGGTTCAATCATCCTCAATGTCCTGATATAATTTCCAAGGCTTGGGCTCAACATTCTAATGGGTCCTCTGCTTGTGCTGTGTTAAATAAAATTAAAAATATTAAAAAAGCCTTAAAAAGTTGAAGTTATCAGTCTTTTGGAAATATTAATATGTCAATCAAATTTCTCCAAGGCCAATTAACAAATCTACATAATAATTTAACTAACCCTGATAATAGTAGAAAGGAACAGTATGTTAAACTGCAATTAGAGGATTTATTACATAAGGAGGAAGTTTTTTGGGCCCAAAGAGCCCATCAAACTTGGCTCATTAATGGAGATAGGAATACTAAATATTTTCATTAAGTAGCTAAGCAAGAAAGGGCAAAAAATTATACACAGCATTCAGAAGAAACAATGGCAATGGATATCTAACACTAAAGATATAGAAATGCTTGCCAAAGACTATTTCAATGCTATCTTTGCAGATGATGATATTGGTGACCTAAATAACTTAAATGATTACATTGGCAGTACTGGTATATCTCGCATCAATTATAACCAATCAACTATTCCTAATTCGCCTATTAGTGAGGAGGAAATTGAAAAGGTGGTGTTTTAGATGAAAACAGATACTGCCCCTGTATCTGATGGTATGTCTGTTTTCTTCTAACAGAAAAGCTGGCCAATTATAAAGCATGATATAATTAACTTAACTAAATCATTTTTTAATCACGGATACTTAAGAATTAAACAAAACTACTATTGTTTTAATTCCTAAATTTGATAATCCTAAAACAATGAAAGACTTTAGACCTATAAGTTTATGTAATGTTATTTATAAAATTATACCTAAAGTCATAGTTAATATAACTCAAATGCATCATACAGAGCCTTATATCCCCTTTTCAAAATTCATTTACTAAAGGAAGGCTTATGTTATGATCTCATAGTCCGCAAGGAATCCCACATCGTCTAGTATGGGCAGGGCATGTGGGTTTGTAAACCACGGCAGGCACACTCCCCTACAAGCTAACTTTTGGGGCGAGTTCTACCTGTTGCGGTTCTGAGTTCTACCTGTTGTGGTTTCGAGTTCTACCTGTTGTGGTTCATAACAAATGGTATCAGAGCAGTAACGATCCTTTGGCTGACCAGTGCTAAAAAGAGGGATACCTGGAGAAGAACAAAAGAGAGAGGCCTGAGTACCAGCCGCCAAAGTGAATGCCACCGTAGACGTCGACAGTTGAGGAGGCCGAAATTTTTATGATCTCAAAGTTCGCAAGCAGTTCCACATAGCCTGGTATGGGTTGAGCATGTGGGTTTATAAATCATGGCAAGCACCCTCCCCTACGAGTTAGCTTTTGGGATGAGTTATATCTGCTGTGGTTCATAACAAATTGGGTAAGAGATAGAACTCACCCCAAAATATTAGCATATCAAGGGAGGGTGCCTTCTAAACTTAAGTACCATTCCACAATTGCTTGCGGAACCAATATGGGACTTCGTAACACTAGGGTCTCATCATTGCCTCTCTCTTAGACAGCGACGTCCATGGAGTTGGCGACTAGCTACTAGTGGTAGCTTCACTTTGGCAGCTGGTACTCAAGCTTTATCCTTCTTTACCTTTCGAATCGGCTCTAATACCAAATGTTAGGTACATAAACTCAAGAAGTAGAACTCACCCCAAAAGACTAGCCTGTTAGAGGAGGGTGCCTCCTAGACTTAAGTACCATTCCGCAATTGCTTGTAGAACCAATGTGAGACTTCATAACACTTGGGTCTCATCAGCTTATAACAGATAATTTAATCTTAGCTTCTAAAATTATGCATTGTATTCATAGATCCAAGAAAACTAAAACTAAATGGGTAAGCCTAAAAATAGACATTTATAAAGCTTGCTATCATGGAGATTTATCCAAAAAGTTCTGGAAGTTATGGAATTCCTAGTTCTTGGATTCAAATAATTATGCAGTGCATCTCTACAATTAGTTACAAAGTATTAATTAATGGTAATTTTTCAGAACTAATTTTCCCCCACAGGGGTATTAGGCAAGGAGCCCCTTTACCCCATATATGTTTATTTTATGTCCTAATATTCTCTCTCATTACATTATTAAAGCTGAAGAGGATAAGCTAATCAATGGAATAAAAATTAGCAAATCATCTCCTTCTATTAGTCATCTTATGTATGCTGATGATACAATACTCACTTAGCTGGTCAGTATATTAATTTCTTAAAAAGTTTCTTGCTGGTACTTTTGAAGTTCAAATTTCTCCTCATCTTCATAAATATTCATCCATATTTAGGTCTTAAGGTGGACAATAAGAATGGAAAACAGAACATCTTTAAGGAAAATTTAGAAAGGATTACTTCTAAATTGCAAGGACGGAATGCAACTATACTGTCTCAAGCAGGTAGGGTCATATTAGCAAAACATGTAGTTCAATCAGTTTGCACCTATTCCTTATATGTGTTTAATATACCTATCTATTTAGCTAATAGAATTGACTCAGAAATAGCTAATTTCATTTCAGATTATAAAAACCAAAAGCCCAAAATGCATTGTCTAGCCTGGCATAAACTTTGTAGAACTAAAGTCCTAGGTGGTTTAGGATTACGAAATACTAAAAATACTAATAATGCTCCAATAGCAAAACATATTCAGAGACTTGTAAATGAACCAGACTCACTATTCTCTAGAGTTTTAAATCCTAAATATGGTAAATATTTAAATAAGGGGATTATAGGAAGTCCTTAAAATGCTTCCTGGGTTTGGAAAGGGATTGCTAAAACCAGTTCCATTATCACAAATAATCTTCTGCGGAGTATTGGATCTGGTTCCAACATTCCTCTTGATAATGTGTTTTGGTGGCCACCGCTCACTCTCCTCTTCAGGAGATTAGATATGTCAAAGATCTTATTATTCCTAATACAAATAAATGGAACATTCCTCTCATCAAAAGAATATATAACCCTATTAACTATAAAAAAATTATTAATCTACCCATCCCTTTTTTCCAGTCTTCGGATAAGCTACTATGGTTGGTAACCACTCGGGTGCTATTCAGTGGCTAAAGCCTATCAAATTCTAGAGTCAACTAATCCCAATTACAATTCTTCTCAAAGCAATTATGTTCCTTTTCCTTGGAGTTGTTTGTGGAAACTTCAAATTCCTCCTAGATATTTGGTCTTTTTGTGGAAACTCCGTCACAATGCTCTACCAACAAAAGTGGCTCTATCTAAAGTTCAGGGTAACCTAGATACTACTTGTCAGTTATGCCTTCATAGACCGCCTCATTTTAGGCTGCCACTTTGCAAGAGCCATTTTGTATGGGTCTGATCTTTCCATAAGAACATATCTACTTGAGGAGACTTCTATAAACAAGTGGTTAGACATATGGTTTAGAAAATTTTCTTTGCATTCAGATGTTCTGTTTAATAATACTATTCTTATTATGGAACATCAAATATACTTGGCAGAAAATTGTGAGTGCTCACCAGATGATTACTTATCAACACATAAACAGGATTCAAGTGTTTGAAGAAAGAGATATATTACAGGAACAGGAATCACCCAGGAACTCTTACAGTGTGTCTCCAGAGTAAAAAATATATATTACTCAATCGAAAACTCAGCACCTGAAAGATCGCCGACTATGGTTCAGGAAAACGCAAAAAACGTCGACAATAGCGGATCTGCAGAAGGACGCCCTTAGGACATCGCTGAAGCAATTTGTTGGACGCCCTTTTACCATACTTCAGATCGGAACTCCGATGAACGGCAGGGTGCGCAATCTGCAGGGTAGGCAGTGTCTCGCCAGAGTGGACGGGTGTGATAAGACGAGGAGTGTGGGTTGGTTCGGTTAATTAGCTTAACCGACCACCTGACGAATACGGTTTGGATCGGTTCGGTTAATTTGATAAACAAGAGAAATAATCAAACTGAATCGAATCGTATTTAGATGTATTGGGCAGTTCGATTAATCGGTTTAATCGATTAAACAAAAATTTAAATAAAGAAATCAGTTTAAGTGCTTTAAATTGTTTAACTGGTAAGTATTAACTATTATTAACTATTAAGTATTAGATTTAGACTATTAAGTAAGTAGTAATTGTATAAATAATAATTAATAAATATAATATATATATTAGTTAATAATTATTATATATTATAAATATATATGTAATTATAATTTTATATATATATATAATATTTGGTTCGGTCGGGTTAACTGAAATTTTTTTAACTCCTAACCGTTAACTGAACCGTTGAATATCGGTTAAGTTAAATTTTTTAACCGAACCGTCCAAAAAGTTAATTGGTTAAGATAAAATGTTGTTGGTTCGGGTCGGGTTGGGCGGTTTTAACCGCCCGCCTACACACCCCTAGATAAGACATAATTTTACATTTTTTATTTAAATATTTTTATATTTACTTATTAATTCTTGATATATTTTAATATTTATTACTTTTTTATAAGAATTTTAAAAGTGAAATAATAAAATAAAAATAAAAGTGGTCAAACCAGTAATTTTAGAAACAAAATGCCGCATTGCAAGATGATAAAATTTTTATCTTGGGCAACATGTAGTGTTGTTCAAAATTTAAATTAACCAAATCAATTAATTTAAATTAAATTGATAGATTGTGTTGATTTAAATTTTAATAAATATTTGTTGGGTTAAATTTGAGTTAGTAAAAATAATAATTTGATCTTTATTATTTAAATATATATTATATATAAAATATATAACATAAAGTTAGAATTTATAATTAATATAAATTTATTTTTTCTAGTTTGTTAATATAGATAATGGAACAAATTTATTAAATAAATTTTTGAAGTTTACATGTCAAGATCATTTAATTTTTTTTTAGTGAAATAATTAATATTTCTTTTTAATACAAGAAATAGTGAATAATTAATTTATTCTTAAACATTTTTTATTGTTATTGTAGTTGACATTTTTATTATTATATTTTTTATTTATTTTAGAAATATAAACTTATTCATATTTGTTTTTGTTATTTAAATTTTAGTAATATTCTTATTTTAAAATTTTTTAAATAACTTTAACTCAAACCGAGAAATCAACCCAACCCAAACTAAAATTTCATGAGTTTAGTTGGTCATCATAAATCTTGTAATTTGAATTAGTTTAAATTATAAAATATAAAAAGTTTAAATTAGGCTTGGGTTAAGTTTAAATTCAAATCAACTCAGCTCATAAACATTCCTAATAACATGTTAAAATAAAAAATGAGTCAACACACGTGATCACTTGGGGAAAGGAGAAAGGATCCTTACCAATTGGAATAGAAAACAAAAACAAAACTCACTAATTTTTAAAGATTCTTATACATTATTTTTTATATCATTTTTATATTTTACTTTTAATTATTATTATATTATAAAATAATAATATATAATATTAAAATAATATATATAAAAGTATGTATAAAAATAATATATAAATATCATCCCTATATATATATATATATATATATATATATATATATATATATATA
>JASKGM010006154.1:0-11395 GCA_034509205.1 Ceratonia siliqua
TTCTTGCTCTCACTCACAACCCCCTCTAATAATAGAACTAAACATATATATAAAAGAATGGTAAAGTAATGAATGAACATTCTAGATGTCCAGGGAAAGGAATAAAAATTCCCAAGTCGGTACTGCACATTCCTATACAATTCGTGTTGACTGTAGACACTTCTGGAGAAGACTAACCTTTTTTTTTTCTATAACCATGAAATTTGTTAAGGGTGCCACGTACATCTTGCCAAAAAAAAATCTGAAAGAACTTTAATAAATGCTCTCCACATCTACTAAGTGATTTGACAAGTTGATATTGCCTTCAATTTTTTATTTTTTTTTATTTTTTTATATCACTTTGCAACAAAATATCTAGACGTAGATATCTAAATGACTGAAAGTCCTAGTTGATTTGCCGAAAGAGGATCCTAAGGACTTAATAAAATTGTTATATGAAAAGAAACCATAAAATTATTTTAGAAGAATAGACATAATTAATAGGCTTATATACAATTTCTTTTAAAAAATATTTTTTTATTTTCACCTAATTTCCTTCAATCTTTTCCCTATCTTAGAAGGTATCATTTTCTTACTTATCATATTACCAAACTTTAAATGAGCCTTTACTTAAATGAATGAGTACAACCTCCCTGACCCAAATCACTCAGCCCAGTCCACTAGCACAAACCCACTTCAACCTAAATTGACCTAACCTGACAAACTTAGCCTAAATGCCCCATTTCCGCTTGAAGCCCTAGCCGCCTCTCACCTCCTCTCTTCACCGCAAGCCCCAATCACCTCTCCCCTTCTCACCTAGCCGCCCTCTCTTCTCACCATCCATTATTGAAGCTTCTCTCCTTGCACACAACTTGCTCTGCAACATGCCTTTCCTATCATTGTGGTTGTTGGCTATTAATGGAAGCACCTAGTCGACGTCATCCCTGCAAATGGCACCCCCTTTGCTTTCCATCATATCACTACAACAGTGCCTCTTTCTTTTTGTCGTTCGCTGCAACATGTTACCCAATCTTTCCCATCGCCAGTTTTTCAAGGGTCTCAGTTTGTGGCTATACAAGAGGAGTGTTAGCCAAACAGAGGGCACCTGAAAACGGAGAGGCTTAGTTGACAGAAATTTAGTACTACGGTGAGAGGGAAAAGAAGAATTAAGGAGAGATTTTTGTTTGAAATTCAAAAAAGGTAACACTCTTTCTCTTCTTTTTTCTTTCTTTCTTTGTATGTGAATGTTTGGTTTTGTGTGAGCTATGATGACCAGTAGGTCTCTTTGTATCCAAAGGATTTACAAGTAGGGGGTACTTTATTGGTTTGATGGTTTATGGTTTTGAACTCTCATGAGATTATGATGTGCAATTTTGAAACTAATCCTTGTTATTGGTTCATAATATGATGTTTAAAACTTGGTTCTAAATTGCTGGTTCAAGAATCTGTCATTTCCAAAATTGATTTCAGTTATAAAGTTCACTATTGAATTAATTCAAACATTGATATTGATTATGGATTCTTAAACCTACTGATTTGAAGTTAATCCCAAATTTTTCTTCTTCTTCTTATCATATCCCAACTTGATTTTCATACTGGTTCAAATGCAATGTTAATTTGCATTTTAAATCAAAGGAGGTTTGCTTCTGATTTAGAAGTGACACTCCTCATGCTTTAAAATTGTGAGGCAAACCTAGTTCAACATGCATCTTGTGGCCATTTGGAGACAATAACCCTCTCTAGCTCCTATGTTTTACTTTGAATTTTTTTTGTTCTTATTTGTATATTTATTTATTTTATAAGGTTGTAAATTTTTTCTTGGTGTTATGTAATATATTTACTTTGATTTATCTGCTGTTATTAGTCGGTATGGTGTAAATTTTCATTTGTAATGGGTGAGTACCTTTTATTTATTTTTCTTTCCTTCTTGCATGTTTACTTTTATTTCTAATATTTTATTACTTGTTCATTCTTATTTATTTAATTATGTCTCAAGTTATTTTGTTTTGTTTTTGTTTGAATTGTTTGAGCTAATTTTATTTTCATTTTTTTATTACATTTTCATGGCTTTTTTATTTTTGTTTTAAATTTAGGTGTCCAATGAACCTTATTTCCCTCTTAATAAAAAAAATGATAAAATTCAATGTATAAAGTTTTAAACCAAGACTCTTTACCAAATTTTTTCGAATATCCCAACTTAATGAAGTTTACTTCGGTAATGAGGCTCCAAAGGCCTTAAGAAAATGGAAGGGTCAACCTGTATTTTGAAAATAGAATTATGATCATTTGGGGTCCCAAAGGCCTAGATCACCAAAAAAGTTCAAAAGAATTTTCAACCATCTTGAAGGAAAATTTTGAAAGTCTTTTCAAAGTGCCTAATTAAAATGTTTTCTCAAGGGACTATCTGTTTTAACATTATGTGAAAAATTGATCTCTCATTTTGTTTTCAAACCTAGATGGAGATTTGTTCTCCTATTTGGTTCAAATGTTATATGGAGACTTGTTCTCCTATAGCATTTTTGGACTTTGTGTGGAGATTTTTCTCCCCCATTGTCTTCACCTTATCTCACGTCCTAAAACTTGGTTTTACTATCAATGGAGTTTTCTACATTTTGTTAATAAGAGAGGATAATTAAAATACAATAAATTTAAGCACAAATAATCTAGGGTAACCATCCTTAGGAACAGATGTTGTGGGGTGCTTAACACCTTCCCCACTTATAATTAAACTCCCGAACCCTTTCTCTGATTCCAAGGGCTAGTTTTCTTATATTTTTTAAGAGTTCCAATTATCCTTCTAATTAATTAGTGGCAACTCTATTTTTTTCTCTGCATTTTTCTTTATGCACTTAAAGTCCTAAAATGATGACTTTTCATTAGTCGTCACGTTGTGATAGTTTGGCAACTTCATTTGGGATAGTTGGAGAGTCAAGCCCTTTATGTGTTGTCTTGTGCTTTGTTTGATTTTGATGTATTATTTTTACCTTTCCCCCTTTGTTGTTTTTAATTATTTGCCCTAGCATGTTAATATTTACTTTAATTGTTGTTCCTAAATTATTTTACTGCAATTCTAGGTGTGTTTGTTTAATTGCTTTTTATAGGGCATGAACTGTTGGAACTATAGGGTGGATGACAATAACTGCAATATTTGTTTACACTCTAGGGTAGATGACAAAATAAACGCTTTCTTCTGCTGGTTTTGGGGTTTCCTATTTGGGTAAACTGTAAGACCAAGGGTCGTATGCTCTTCATATATACTGTACACCATACACATCCTTTGCACACAACTATTGGGCCCTATATTTGGGTTTGTTTGAACTCTAGGAGAGAAATGAAGGTGGAATAGTGATGCCTAGTGGGATTCTTTCTCCCAGGTATTCATGAAACCCTTCACCCAGATTGTTAATTCACTTACTTAGTTGGTTCATATGAAGGCTTTACCTGCCTATGCGATCATACTAGAAAGTTGAGACTTGCTATTTTAATGGTGCAGTATATTCTAAAACCAAATTCTTGTGAAGACTATTGACCTACCGTAAAACTAATGCACTAATACGCTGACTATAGAAGCAGCCCATTAGTTAGAGCCAAATCACTAAGGATAGAGCTATTTACCCCAGGAATAACCTACCTAGGATAATGAAGAGTGTGCGCTCTCTCATTTCTTTTAAAATTTAGTCATTTATTGTCTAGTAGTATCATGAATAAAATCAAAGTTTTTTCACACATGCATATCATTTAAATTCTCATTTTTCTATTACCATTATAGGTTTGGTATCAAGATTATTGAGCATTTAAAAAGCAAAGATTGGCATTAAAGATAAATATAAGTAAGAAAAAGATTGATGTGACAACACTAATGGCAGTTTAAGATAAAGTAAAGATCTTCGAGAAGTCATTACCCAAGATGTTCCAAGACTCAGTGGAGAACAAGCACGGTAGAATTTTGAATTTGATCTACATACTAGTTCAATCCTCGGCTATTGTAAATAAATAAAGGCATAGGGGTTACTTTGGCCAAGGATTGAACTAGTATGTAGATCAAATTCAATCAAAAATGGTTAAACAAAAATACTACTAAAATTCAATCTAAAATGGTTAAGAAAGGACAGACAGAGGGGTTACTTCAAGCATACCTTGAAAAATACCTAGAAGAATTAGTCAGAGAAAGACAGTGGACTTTGGTTATAGAGGTATTGACAATAATGATATATCGACTAGTATTGTTCGCTTCAGCAGTTGGTTTTGTTAGGAGAGAAGCCATCAGTGTTTACTGTATAGTAAAATACTATAAGGTCAACCCAACACCTGTCATACTAGTAGAAACCTTTCTTACTCTCAATTTTTCCAAAGAGCATCATGGAGAAAAGCTTAAATGTTGTTTGCCCATATCATATGTTTGGATGGTCGCATATCTCCTACGAAAATTGCCAAATTCAAGAATGGCAAATATGAAACCCTTTGATTTCTTCATTACATTAAGAATAGGAGTTTGGAATACATCAGAGTGGGAACTGTTGTTGCACAATGCCAAGAATAAAGAAATCCTGTGGAAACTACCATGGTGGAATAATGACAAGATAATATATAGTTATGGTAGTTTTCCATTTGTCCCTTTAATGGGTGTCAAGGGGTGCATTTCTTATTCCCCTACTGTGGCACTTAGGCAATTGGCTTTTCTACAAAGAATACCAACTCAAATTATAACAGAGGGATTTCATTTCTATTATGGCCAAGAAGAGAATATGAGCTTAATTACAAAAATCAAGCATGCTTGGGATGATAAAAGAATTATGGGCAAATCAAAATTGGGGAAAATGAGTACAAGGGCTACCAAGGAATATTATGAATGGGTGAATAAAAAGTAAGAGGATCTCCCACCTACACGATCATTATTAACTACCTTCGAACACCAACAAAGAGCCAAAATTAGAATGTCAACCTTCGAAGCAAACATGGCAATGATCAAGGAAAAGAATTTAAGCTTAACTGGAGAAAACAAGGTTTTGAATCTATGGGTGAAAGAATTAGAAAGAAGAATGTACTGGATCTTTATGATATAGCCACCCAACTCTTGGATGCTTGCGAAGGAGCGTGTAGGGAAGTACAGGATAGACTACCAGAATTTCGTTGGAAAATTTCACCAAGCAGAGGCAACAGTAGTGCCAAGGTCTTCTCCTAATTTACTGGTTTTCCTAAACTTATGTAAAGTATTTGAATAGTGAGCAATCAACATTTTGGATCAATGAATGAAGTTTAAGTTTTTGTTCCTATCTAGGTATTAAAGCACTACTCATGTGATTATTTAAAATTTTCCTTGGGTTATTTCCAGCCTTTTTTTAAGAGTACTATACTTCCAATTAAAAACATGGGTTACACATCAAGTCACAATTCTCTGAGCAGTTCCAATTAAATAAATAAAGGCATAACTTTCTGTAGGTGATACCCATGTGATGACTTCAAATATCTCTAGGTGGTCGCAAACTATGTTTACCTTTGTGAAGTATTATACTTCCAAAAGAACATAGATTTAGAATCTACACACGCCATCTAATTTATTCAAAACAATATTCACATGATAGTAATCCTTATGTATCGTCGACCGTGCTCTCCTTTGGGGGGTATTGTACTCTCAATAGGGACGTGGGCTAAGACAAATCTTTTAATGCCGATCTTTGCTATTAAATATAGTTTGAATATAAATGAGGCCAAACCATTAATGGTAATAAAAAGTTCAACTAGATATTAAAAAAGTGCATGTTTCACCTCTATTTTCTTTAAGAGATAATAATTATTCCATCATTGCACCCCTAAAGAAAAACCCAGTTAAGTGTTCTTAATCTGACTGTTAAGTCCGCACTAGGTCAGTCACTATGTCCATCAAAATGTCTAACACTAAGAACATTCAAAGGTTGGAGAATCATGTTGACCAATTGCAAGAATAGATGTCCAAATTCATAGAATTAATGGTTGAGAACATGAGAAACAAAGAAATGGCACCAACACAACAAGAAGTACACCACATTGTTCAGGTATTAGGGACACCGAGAATGGCCAACAATATCCCACAGCCGTCACTAGTAGCCACATTCTTGCCTAGTGAGGGGAATGCATCTCTATATAGCATGTTTGGGTTTGATCAGGTGCTTGCTACTCCTCCTACAAGAGAGGAGGAATTAGAAAAGGAGCAAAAAGTTTTTGAACAAGTCCACCTAATCGAAGAAAAACTGTGTGCTCTACAAGGAATGGGGATATTCAAGGTTATCAGTGCCAAAGAATTATGACTAACTCCAGGCATTACCATTCTAAAGGACTTTAAGGTATCGAAATTTAAGAAGTGTGATGGGAATACCAACCCCTAATATCACCTAAGATCTTACTACATCGAGATGGCGGTCGTAAGGGATCATGAGAAGTTGTTATTAAACTTTTTTCACAAGAGTTTGAAAGGTGCCACATTGTAATGGTATATAATGCTAGATCATCTTAGGATAAGTGGTTATGAGGATCTAGCTGATACATTCCTCAAGTAATATCGGTTCAATCTTGATACAGCTCTAACAAGGGAACAATTGCAAATAATGTAGAAGAGAGAAAAAGAAACTTTCAAAGAATACGCTCAAAGGTGGAGGAAACTAGCTTCTGAGGTCCAGCCTCTAATGACAAATTCCTAAACTTGTTTGCATTTCTTGGGAACTTTGGGATCTCCTTATGTCGGATTCATGACAAGAAGCGCCTTTAACGATTTCTCTGACCTCATCAAAGCAGGAGAAAGAATAGAGATTTTAATCCAGAGCAGAAAGATCCAATCTAGAAATAATGACTCTAATGGATCGGGTCAAAAGAAAAACTTCACACAAAAGAAAAATGAGCCCTAGGTCAGATATGTATAAGCCAACTAACAAAATTACCAAACTAACCCCTTCCCTGTTATCAAAATAGAAACCAAGGGTACCAGTCTAATTATAACTTGTAAAATAAATAGCAATAGGCACCCACTCAAGGGTGGAATAATTATCAAAATCAACAACAGAATAGGCGGGATTAAAATGTGGAACCATTCCTAGATTTCAAGATGACAAACATATAACTATATAAGAAATTGTTCGATGAATGATTCATTAGTCTGGTGCTTACTGAGCCTCGCTAGCCCCTTTACCCAACATGGTACAAGGAAAATGAGCAATACATATATCATTACGAGGCAGCAGGACATTCAATCAAAAATTGCCAAACTTTTCAAAGACATGTGATGAGATTGATCAAAAGCGGGGACCTAAAAATGAATTACATGACCCTTAACATTAACGCCAATCCTCTACCCAATCATGATGAAAATAATCAAGTTGGTGCCATTTTAGAAGGACAGGGGTTCATCAGAAACTTGTGAAAAATAAAAATGGCCAAGCATAAAATTTTTGAGAACCTGAAATCAGTAGGATTCGATGTTATGGAATCCAAAGAAGCAAGGTCAAATGAGGGATATCTTGACAATGATACCTATTGTGTTTATCATCAATCGGTCATAGGGCATAACATAGAACATTACAAGGCATTCCTAACTGCCTTACAAAGGTGGATTACCTTGGGAGTCATATAATTCTTGAGGAAAGAACAAGAACTAGAGATCACTATGATCAATAAGGAAAAGTTCTTCCCTAAACCTCTAACTCTCACAGCAAGATATGCACTACCGAAAAATATTGCACCAACTCCAGTCATGGTAATCAATCCGTTGACCCTATTTCCTTACGAAAGTAACAAAGTGGTCCCTTGGGTATACAACCCAACAATGACTATCCAAAATCCTACAACACCCATAGAGCAGCCCATGAAGCAAGTCAGGGAAGAAGAGAACAACAGAACCACTTGGCAGTAGGGAATATAACTCGAAGTGGTAGGGTTTACTCCCCAGAAACTTCAGAAACTAAGAACAAGGTGTAAACACCTAGTTTTATCCAAGTAAATTTTAAAATTTAAGAACAAATAAAAATTATGAAGAAAAACTTAGAAAATATAAAAAAAAAGAGAAAAGTGGTAATATTGACCAAAAACAAAACAAAAACATAAAACAAGAAGAAAATTAAAAAAAAATTGAAAAAATTGAAAAGAAAAGAAAAGAAAAGAAAAGAAATATATATATATATATATATATATATATATATATATATATAATTACAAAAATATGAAATTTCATTTCAAAAATACAAAAAAAATATTATAAAAATAAAATTACCAAAAAACCCAAAATCCTTTTTTTGTTATCCCCATTACATTGTAGCTCATATCATCCCCAGCCAGTAGCCCAAACCCAAAATATTTAAAGCCTACTTTTGTTATCCTTAGCCCGATATATATATATATATATATATATAATTACAAAAATATGAAATTTCATTTCAAAAATACAAAAAAAATATTATAAAAATAAAATTACCAAAAAACCCAAAATCCTTTTTTTGTTATCCCCATTACATTGTAGCTCATATCATCCCCAGCCAGTAGCCCAAACCCAAAATATTTAAAGCCTACTTTTGTTATCCTTAGCCCGATCCACCAAATATAACTCTGCCCAAGCCATTTGCTCCAACCTGGTCCGTTTAGCTTAACCTGACCTGGCGACTACTTAATCTAACCATTCTCTTTTTTCATTTGCTTAGCTTCAGCTGCCCATCCTTTTTCTCCTCTTTGTGGGTTTCTCTTGGCCTTCAATCCATGGCTGCCCTAGTCACTTCCTGTATGCATTTACCATCGCCATGGTCTCTCCTTCCTTTCTTCATCACCCAAACCCCGATTACTTGGTTGTTCTGCTATTTTCTCATGCCTTAGATTTTTGGGGTTTCTTGAAGCTTCTTGGTCTAGCTTCTTTCCTCTATATCACCTATTTTTTGTCAATTTTACTATAGTAGTGGACGTCTATTCTTACCACAAATTTCCATCCTTCTCTGAGCAGCCCATAAATACCATGATTTCTATTAGATTCAAGCCTACTTCTTTGATTTTTTGGTGATTTAGGCATCATATTTCGCTTCGTCCAACCTCTAGCTCACAGCCAGCATGGATCAAGATAAGAAGAAGGAGAGTTTTTGGGTTATGGTAAGAGTATTTTACAGGATGGATCTTGTTTTAGGGCTATAAATAGGGAAGAAAAATTGGTGAAGAAGGAAGAGGAACAAGAAGAAATTGGGAAAAGAGAAAAAGGAGAAAACGAACAAGAAAACTTTCTAAAGAAGGAAAAAGAAAATCTGGGGAGAAAAGAAGTCGAAGAAGTGAAATTTTGATGACCCTAGGAACATAAAAAAAGTTTTCCTCGAAGAGGGATTATTGCTTATTTGTTCAAAAGAAGGTAAATTACAATTTGCTTTTCTCTTTGTTCATTTTTAGAGCTGTGATAATAAATTTTAAGGATTTAAAACCTTCAGAATTCAAGAGCAAAGGGGTATTAATGGTTTCAATTGATTTTGAGTGCTTTCATGTTTTAATGATGCAAGTTAGATGTGATTTCCATTTTGTGGGTTGATTTAGGCCTTTGAATAAACATGTTCTGATCTATTGATTCCAAGTTGCATTCATCTAATGCAATATTTGTTTAGATACTATGGAACCTGTAAAATTCAAGTTTACACTCATTGCTAGATTAAAGAGTAAATCTGTTAAAGTGCTTCACTGCTTTTTAATTCTTTGAAAATGTTTTTATGCATTATCTTTGTGGTTGTTCAAGTTGTTCTTCATTATATTCTAAGTCTTCTTAATCTGTAAAGTATAATGGTGAGTCACGTCATTTAGTGTGTAGGGCCCTTCATAACTTGTTTTTGTTTTGCCTAATTTTTTGATTCAAATGCACCACACCCTGTTCTACTTTGTTTTAGTTAGTTCAAATTTGTTTCACCATGTTTTAATTCCCATCTTTTTGGTGATGTTAGCTATTGGTTCCCTTTTGTGTTGCTAAATTTAAGCATGTTCTGGGTTAATGTTACATTTTTAGTCCAAATGAAAACCTTACTTTATTATTGCAACTTTAATTTGTTGTGATAGGTTGTTTGTTCAAAACTTGATATTGGATTATGCTCACTCATTTTTTTCTCTTTTTCTCCCTCTTTGTTGGGTTGGTTTAAAAAAAAATATTAGTTTAGTTTGTGTTTAAATCGTTTTATGTGGTTGATAATCTGGTGCTATTCTGTCATTCCAAGCTGAGTTTTGTTTCTTGTTGAAAGCATATTTCGTTTTTATGTTTTCTTTTTTTGTAGAAAAACATGACCCCTTTTTATTATTTCAAATCTGCTTTACATGTTGTATGGGAGTCTTCTGGCTTTGCTTGTTGGTTAGAAATATGAATAAGTTTCTATATCTAAAACCTGGTGGCACAAAAGGAAAAGGGGTGAGCATTTACTCCCTTTTCTTTTCAAACTTGACTTTGAACCATCTAATAAAATGGGTTTTGTTTTTGGTATTTAAATTTCCTTTCCATTAATAATTTGGTATGTAGATGTTGATATTTAGGCTTCCTTCTTGCCCTAGTTTAGTTCTCTTTCTTGCTGGATGTAAGATTTGATCCCTCTTTTGTTTTCTTACTCATATTTTCACCATCTACTTCTTATTTTAATGGTTGTTTTATTTCAACTATTTATACTTCTCTTTGGCCTTTCGTTACTTCGGGTTGAGCTCTTAAGCATATATTATTTCTCATGCTTTATTTTTTATTCATTTTGTTATATTCTTATTATCCAGGTCGTGGAAATTTTTTATTTATAATGCTTGTTTTGACTCTGTTCACTTGGTTATAAGGCTTAAGACCCCTTCTTTGTATTTCTTTCCTACTTTTTTTCGTTTTCCTTTTATTTCCAATTTAGATGTTTTAGTTTATTTTGCTTCCCGTTGCCCTAACAAAACAGTAAAAAAAAATGAAAATGAAAATAATAATCTATAATAAAGAAAGTTTTAGGTTGAATGATATAATTGGTCCAACGAATTTTATCTTGTGGAAATGAACATAAGAAGGTTGAGGTGCAATGTCTTCCATTTAGAAATTGATTTGTGAGCTAATTTTCATTAAGCCTTAAAATTAGGGATGTCAAAAAGGGTCAATCCGGCCTGTCAAGGGTCGGCCCTTAACCAGCCGGGCCAAAAAAGCTCTTTTACTAAAAGGGCCTCAAAAATCTAACCCGGCCCTAACCCTATAGGGTTACAGGGCTAAACGAGCCTTAACGGGCCAGCACATGAAAAATTATAAAAAATAAAATATTATAAAATTTCATACAAAAAAAAAAAACATAAACTATCAATCAATAATTCTTAATAATTATGTAAAATTTTGATTCACAACAAAACATCATCAATCTATAATATATTTATAGATTTAATCTCCACAAAATTTCAAAGACAATGGCATAAAAGTTAGTAACAATAATGAGAATAA
>JASKGM010006155.1:0-11393 GCA_034509205.1 Ceratonia siliqua
CGAATGAAGCTACTCATCCTAACCACAAGCAACCCATTAGAAATTAAGGGAAGGCATTCTGATTAATGAAGACCCTATAAGACTCAAGAGAACATGCTTCATAAAGAAACTGACATAGCATACCCTCACCAAACAAGATGGATTAAAGACAGGAACATGTTGGAACACGTATCAAATAACTGATGAACCTTAGTCTAGCAGATAACATCTTAGATAACTCGAACTACTTTTGTGTAACATTTCAAAGAATTACTCTACCAGAGCAAAAGACACCACAGACCAGATAGCAAATCAACCATTAGCAACAATAAACCAAAATCCTGGGTCACCACATTTACCCTCTTTAAATACAAGCAAAACTCACCCCTGACTATGCTATAATGATATTCAAAACCAGAATACCCAACTTCCATTCTATCAGGAAACAGAAGGAACTCGAAATTAAACAACCAAATCAGAACATCAGGAAAAGTTGCCCAAGTGAAACATATGAATATGAACATTGGCAACCATGAAATCGAATGTTAGCAAACTTAGCCCACTGGAGTCATTAAAAAGCATATAGGATAAACAACACCATTATCAAAACTTTAATAAACAACCTTCTCAAAAAACCAAAAAAATTAACACCATAAATTCAAAAAGACTCACTCAGATGACTAGTATCACTCTCTTTTCCTGACAGTCCTCTCGACTTCGGCCTGGTATTCTCTATTTTTATCCTTTAACTCTCAGTCTCCTGCCTCTTTCCGTCTTTGAAGCTCTTCGTCGGCTCGCTGTTGGCTCTTGGTTTGTTATCTATTGGGTGTCCTTTTCTTGGCTCTCCGAAGCTCCTTTCATAGCCAACAAACCGAACCAAATCCCTTCCCCCACGGCGCGATTCCAACCAAAATTGAGTAATCAAATTTGGAGTTTTCCATTTTGCCTTCCTCCACCGAGTCTTCAAATCCCGGGGGATGAGTTTGCTTACAGATTCGTGGAGAGAATCACGCAGGATTTGGGGGGTGCCTCTTTTGTGGTAGCCATCGCGGAAATGGAATGAAGGGGGAGACGATGGAAATGGGTCGATTTGGGGAAGAGTATGGGAGAGATTCGCGGCGTGGGAGAGCTGGGAAAGGAAATATGAACAATTAGAGGGTTAGCGGAGCAGAGAGTTATCGCGAGGATGGGAGATGATTTTGGGGATTTAGGGATTGCGCAAGGTGGACCGATAAGCTAATGGGCTGAGCGTATAGACCGGGTGTTGTCCAGTGGGCTGTCCAGTTGAGTGGGTTAGGCTAAGAATGCTTTAGTGGGCTAGGCTGTCCGGTGGGAAGGAAAGGGCTGGACCTTTTTTGTCCACTAGGCTGCCAAACAAAATGCATTTTTGGGATCTTTTTTTTTATTATTTATTTATCTATTATCCCCTTTTTTAATTGAATAATAATAATAATTTTTCTTTATTTTATTATTATTTTTTATTTATGTATATATATATTTTTTTAATTGTTACCATATATTATTTTGCTTTCTTTTTGTAATTTTTCATTTGTCCCTATTTTTATTTCTTTTTCTCTTCATTTTTATTATTTAATTATTTTTTTTTTGAATTTTATCATTTTTCTCTTAAGAGAAGTTTATTAATTTTAACAAACCCCTTGACAAAATTAGGTGTTCACAAAGCCTTACAAGTTCTAAAGTGGAGGAAGGATGTATCTGAAGAGATGAAGACACTTGAGAAAAATCACATTTAGAAAGTGATGGGTCTGCCTAGAGGAAAGAAAACAGTGGGCTACAAAAAGCTTTAAAGGACATCCTAGCCTTTGAGTTTGAAATTAAAGATTTGGGATCCCTAAGATACTTCCTTGCCATTGAAGTTGCTCGTTCAAAAAGGGGGATTATTGTCTCACAAAGGAAATACATCCTTGATCTCCTTAAAGAGACAAGAATGAGTGAATGCAGCCTAATACACCGATAGATCCTAATCAAAAACTAGGACCATGCCAAGGATGGAAGTTCAGTAAACACAACTCAGTACCAAAAGTTGGTAGGAAAACTGATTTATCTCTCTCACACTTAGCCAAATATTGCATTTGCAATGTGGTAAATTAGTTTATGCACTCACCCTATGAAGAATATCTTAATGTAGTATACATAATTCTAAGGTACTTAAAAAGTACTCCAGGCAAAGGACTTTTCTTCAAGAAAATTGAGCAGAAAACTCTTGAAGAACACACAAATGTAGATTAGGCAGGCTCAGTCATAAATAGAAGGCCTACTTCTGGTTACAGCAAATATGTATGGGAGAAATTTTTAATTAGAGGAGTAAAAAACAGAGTGTTGTAGCACGAATTAGTGTAGAGGCTGAGTACATGGCTATGGTTCAAGGAGTATGTGCGATGTTGTGGTTGCAGAAGGTCCTTGAAGAATGAAAGAGACCTACAAAGAAGCCCATGAAGTTGTATTGTGATAATAAGAAACTATTTGCATTACCTATAACCCAGTACATCTTGACAGAACTAAGCATGTTGAAATTGATAAATACTTCATCAAGGAGAAGCTAGAGGAAGGTGTCATCTTTATGCCTTTTGTTCCAAACTCATAACAAATAGCTAACATTCTTACAAAGGGCTTGTTCAGACCAAACTTTGCAAGTTGGGCATGACAGATATCTATGCACCAACTTAAGGGGGAGTGTAGAAGATTTAGGAGAATTTATTTTATTTGTTTTATTATGTTTCTAAGTAGATTTGAATTCAAATAAACTTATTAGGAGAGTTTACTTTGACTAGGATTCCAAGTTTTACTTTGACTAGGACTCTAGCTAGGAGAGTCCTAGCTATATGTATTTCTTTTTTTTCTTTTTCTTTTTCTTTTTTTGGACTCTTGTAGGTTAGTTGAGATCTCTAAGGGAACCATGTAGTCTATAAATGGTTCCTATGTTTTTCGGTTAATTTATCAAATAATATCATATTAGTTTCTTTCCTAAACTTACACAAGCTCTTTTATATTTTGCTTCGTAGATAATTTTTTTGATCCAATCGAGTCAAACCAAGGTTAAATCTACCCTCCACATGCTTACTCATGAATTCAAACAACGCTTTTGGTCTAGTTCCATAATCATCTACCAAAGCAAATTCATATGCTTGGAATTGAGATAAATTATGCAGACATTTCAACATGTGAGTTGTTTGTACAAGATGAAGAATATGGTTTTGTTCCTCAGTGAAGTCTTGAACTTTAAATTTTCAATTTATATGTGTGACTCACATTCTTGCTTTACAATTAGTTCTAGTTTCAAGTCAAGGATTTGTATAAAGAAAATCTCTTTTATCTGTTCTACGACAACCTTTTTTTATACATACAAATCTATATGAAGTTATCTTTTCTTATTCTTGTTGGTATATAGTTTCGAACACCAAAATTTCCAAGCTGCCTTTGATCTATCAAATTCCACACCTAATTTAGGCTTCTTGTTATGCTTCACATCAGTGTTTTGGGTTGATAATAAATTACTTGAACCTACTTCCCTGCATTTCATTATTAAATTTAAGTAACTAAAAATTAAAAGGAAATAGAAAATATATAGAAAAATCAGAAGTTCTATGGGTAAAAAAATATTTTTTAGTTCAGTGACATAAGACACTTTGATTATATCTTGCCAAGTCAAAAATTAAACATGGGATTCTACGACATAAATGTTAGCTCTATGACACAACCTAGACCCCCCCCCCCCCCTCGGGAAGGAATGCACCAAATCAAGATGGCCCTTGAATAAAATGTCATGCATTTTATCCTGGGGACACCCACTTTGTGCAAATAAACATAGGTGTGTTGTAGTACTGTGAATATATATGATAAGGTGCACTCTTGTTTATCTAGTCTGTGCATTCATGTGGGGGTTCCAAGCCGTGTCACGGTGCTAACAATAAAGAAACAAAAATGTGAGGAATAAAAGTGGGAGTACAAGTATGATTCATGTTGTGTGGACACAAACCCAAAAACACCACCAATAACAAGAAGAAGAAAAAGCTAAAACTAGTTTGAAGGCATAAAGAGACAAAAAAATTTGCAGCATGAAGAGAGAATACCAGTATGAATCATATTGGGTGGACAAAAATCCCAACACACAACCAGCATCAAAAGGAAAAAAAAGCGAATACTAGTTTGGAAGGCATAAAGAGACGAGAAAATTGGGACATAAAAAGGGAATACAAATTTGGTTTATATGGGTGTACACAAACCCAAAATCACCACCAGCATCAACAATAAAAAAAGCTAAATACTAGTTTGGAAGGATTACCTTGAAAGATTTGCATATGCTAACAATGAACAAGACATGGTTCATGGATTGAAATTTTCTTTTTCTTTACGTTTAGATGCTCTCCAGTTTTTGGCGCCAATTTCGTGCAAGCCACATTGCTCTTGGGTTCTTCGAGCTGTTTTGCGCCAACTTCTGTGGAAGGCAAAGGTATGATTTTGGTTTTCTGATTATAGCTTAAACGGTGAGCTTTGGGCTGTGATTTAGAGAGGTTGACGTGGCATAACTTAAGCCATAAATTATTGGTTGGAGCAACTCAACGGCTGGGATTAAGGAAACTTTACAAAGTAAAGTTTTTGGGGAAATTGAAGGGATCTTGGGGAAAACCCATTTGTGAAATTTGTGTTTTTCTTTTCTTTTTTTTTTTATTGAGAAATTATAGGTATAGAGTGATGTGTCTATTTTGAAATATTCTAGAGATTGGGGATTTTATTTTATTTTTTATTTTTTATTTTTATTTCTAATTTGGTACCTAAGCAAATTGAAATAGACAAATTACATTAGACCCAAAATAAAATTGAAAGCGAAATTAAAATTGACTCAAGAAGAAATTAGCAAAGAAAATAAAATTGAATCAAAATTAAAATTAAAGAAAAATTAAAATTTGACTTAGACACTAATTCAATTTAAAACAATTCCATAAATAAAACCAAAATTAAAATTTAGTGACTCAATTAGGATCCATGAATAAGATTAATATTCAAACTAAAATTCTCAGACCCTAAAATTACATAAAGACAAATTTAAATAAAAATCTATATTTATGCATTTTCTTATTTTTTGTATTTTTAGAATTTTAAAAAAAATAAAATGCCCAGACAAAATACGATATTCACTGTAAACCACATGAATACTTCTCCCTAACTAGAGGACTATATCAAGGTGATTCTTTGTCTTCATATCTTTTCTTGATTTGTGTCAAAGATTTATCTTTCATACTTCTAAAAGCAAAGCAAGAAGGCAGCTTGCCTGGTATGCAGATTTCCATATGTCGCCAAGCACTGAAGCAGTTCACATTATCACATCTCGTTTTATGACTACCACTACCTCACAAACTCATTGTCACTCTATTATCGACATTCTCAATAATTATAAGAGCATCAATGACCAGAAAATAAACCTGAATAAGTCCTCCCTCTTCTAAGCTAATAATCCGCATAGATTTCGCCCACAAAATTGCCTAGAAGCTTCAAATTGAGCACGTCGAGCAGGTAGCAAACTGATGCAAGATGTGATCATATTTATTAAATTGTGGCCATCTATTCATTAGAATAGTTATAATTTTACCACGTCACAAATACCTTTTTTCAAATTAAAAAAAAAAATTCTCTCCTTCCCTCTTCTACTCTACTATGCTCTCATCGTAATGAAGAGGGATGAGAAAGATTTAGCATCTTTCTGAGGGACTTTTCTTCTTGAAGCTGGAGCTTCACAAATCTCTGGGCATCTTTCTGAGGGACTTTGCTTTTGTAGGGCACGGGGATGGAAATATGGAATAAGTTGAAGCTTCTCAGGAAGACTGGGATTAGCGCATTTAAAAAATTTGTTCTTCAAGGAATTGGAGCATTTGATACATTACTATCTAAAATACATAATATCATATAAAATATGAGGGTGTGATAAGATAAGATTATTTTAAATAATATCTCATATCACTTAAAAATTTTAAAAATCTCACATCACATCACTTTTAACTATAACTTTCATAAAATATTAATAGTATATATTTTTAATAATTTTTAATTGTGCTAAACATAAAAATCTTAAATATCAAATTATCTTATATTATAATATCCAAAATATCATAATATATAAGATTGGTGTACACCAACCGCCTCCTAAACTCCTAGGCAACACAATAGGAACATTTTGTTTAGAGTAATGATACTCACTATTTCTTTTACACCACTATTAAACTTCCTCGCACATATATTATTTTATTATTATCTATCACTTACTATCCATCTATCATCACCATTATTTTATAATATATCAATTGTTAAAAGTTGGGTGTAAGAAAGGCGTAAAAAAATGGTGTATGAGTATCATTACACTTTGTTTATCAGGCATCTTGCATCACATTGGGCAACAAGGCTCCAAAAGGGAAATACCATTGCATAATCTCCAAGCAATTCTGAAACCAGAAAGGAGACAGAGAAAGAGAGAGCATTGCGATAGAGATATGAAGAAGAATGGTATTCCTTTCTTCTATTTCATTTACAGGGATTATACAAGCTTATATAAGCTAGAAACCAGAAATCATCAACCTATATTTAAGGAAATAAATCATCTACCTATCAAGAAAGAATCAAGGAGATTCAGTCTTATTTACATAATTTAATTCACATAATTACCCATAATCATCAGCTCTTAATTACCTATAATCATGAGATGATAATTCCCTTATTCAAATAAGGAAAATATCTTCGACACTCCCCCTCAAGTTGGGCTGTACACATTGAACAATCCAACTTGTCAACCAATTTCTCAAAAACTGGTTTAGACAACCCTTTAGTCAATAGGTCGGTCAACAACTTGTTGTGATGAATGAACACAGAGAACATACATGCTCCCATCTTCAATTTTCTCCTTTATGAAGTGTTGATCCATTTCTACCTTGTTGCCATAGTAAATGTTCATAGTTTCATTCACCATCAGCCAGAGAATTTCACAAATTCCATGTGCTAGAGCTCTAAATTATGCTACAACACCACTTCTTGCCACCACCGTTTGTTTCTTACTCCTCCAAGTTACAAGGTTTCCCCAAACAAAGGTACAATAGCTAGTGGTTGACTGTCTATCTGTTACAGAGCTTGCCCAGTTAGCATCTATGAAGGCTTCCACATTTCTTTCTTCATTCTTCTTAAAGAATAAATCTCTTCTAAGGGTTCCTTTAAGATATCTTAAAACTTGATATGTAGCTTCCATGTGTTGTTCATTGGAAGCATGCATGAACTGACTTATTACACTGACAATAAAAGCAATATCTGACCTTCTGTGTGAGAGATAAATTAGTTTCCCAACTAGTCGTTGATAACTCCCTTTATCTATTGGAGTACCTTTTAATTTTTCACCATGCTTTAATTTTGGATCTAGTGGTGTTTCTGTTGGTTTACATCCCAACATACCTGTCTCAAGGTACCAAGATCTTTAATTTCAAATTCAGCTGCTAGAGTTCTTTTAAGTTTCTCCATTTCCTCATCATCATCTCCCATCAAAATTATATCATCAACATACACAATGAGGATTGTAGTCTTACTCCATTTTTGTTTATAGAACAAAGTGTGATCAAATTGTGCTTGCTTGTACCCTTGTTAGCAAATGGCTTTAGTGAATCTTGCAAACCATGCCCGTGGAGACTGTTTTAAACCATATAGGGATTTTTTAAGCTTGCACACCTGTCCTTGAGATTTTCCTTGATCAAATCCTGGTGGTAAGTCCATGTATACCTCCTTCTCCAATTCTCCATTCAAAAACGTATTCTTCACATCCAATTGTTGGAGTTTCCAATCTAAATTTGCTACCAAAGACAAAAGAACTCTTATAGAATTTAACTTGGCCACAAGTGCAAAAGTTTCTTGGTAATCAATGCCATAGGTTTGGGAATAGCCTTTGGCTACCAATCTGGCTTTGTAATGGTCAATTGATCCATCAGACTTATATTTGATGGTACCCACTAGCATCCAACTAGTACTTTATCTCTAGAAATAGTCACAATATCCTATGTCTCATTATTTTCCAAAGCTACCAGTTCTTCTTTCACTGCTTTTCTCCATTCTGGAATCAATAAGGGCCTCATGAATGGTTTTTGGAATTTCAACAGATTCTAGATTTGTCACAAGAGCTTGAACAGATGGTGACAGGTGGTTGTATGCCACAAATTTGGAAATTGGATGTTGAGTACATGATCTAACACCCTTCCTGATAATTATGGGAACATCCAGATCATCATAAATTAAGTGGGGACTAGAAAGTTTAATACCTGAGTTTGGTTCAGATTCATGGATTTGTTCGAGTTCACGAGATTGTTCTACCATTTGAGAATTCTTATACCTTGAATAAACCCGTAGCTCAGGTGATTGGACTTGTGGACCTCCATCTGGGTCACTCTCTGTAAATAAATCTGGGGCTGGATGTGAAATGAGTTTAGCAGGTGAATGAGGCTCAGGTTGGTCATTGGGAGGGGGAGAGTTGTCAATTAAGATGTTGTCCCAAAAATTTTCATCCCCATTTGTTATTGTCTCGGTATTTGTGCTATTCCCTCTGATGAAAAGGTTTGGGAAAATAGGCTTGGTTTTCAAAGAAGGTGATGTCCATTTCCTAGTTTCAGGAGAGTAACATTTGTATCCTTTTTGTGTGAGGGAGTAGCCTAAGAAGATGCATTTTCGGGCTTTAGGCTCAAGTTTGGTTCTATCTTGGTCATGAATATGAACAAAGGAGATGCATCCAAATACCCATAGTGGAAGAAAAGAAAGGGTTTGTGTATGAAGATAAGTTTGAAGAAAAAGATTGAGAGGTTCTTGATGTTGAAGGACCCAAGATGGCATTTTATTTATAAGATAGCAAGCGGTTAAAACGACATGCCCCCAAAAGTGGAGGTACATTATTTGTAAACATTAAGGCTCGAGAGACTTCAAAGAGGTGTCGATTTGTTCTTTCTGATTTGCCATTTTGTTGGGGAGTGACAACACAAGTGCTTTGGTGCAAGATACCTTTTTGAAAAAGGAAGTTGCCTATAATGGAATTAAAATACTCTTTTCTATTATCAATTCTGAGAATTTTAATGGTTGTATTGTACTGATTCTGGATCATATGATAAAAAATTTGGACAACTTGTTTTGCTTCAGATTTTTCTTTTAACAGGTATACCCAACAAACCCGAGTATGATCATCAATTAAAGTGATAAACCACCTTTTTCCCATGAGTGTGAACTTGTGAAGGTCCCCGAATATCACTATGAATTAAGTGGAAAGGAGCAGAAGCTTTATAATCATGAGAAGGAAAGTGAGTGCGAGTGTCTTTGGCAAATTGACAAAACTCACATTGAAAAGAATCTCCTTTATTAATCAGTGATGGAAACAAAGTTTGCAAATATGAAAGGTTTGGTAACCTAGCCTAATGTGCCATAGTCTTATTTCTTGTTCTCTAGAAGAAAGCCCACAACTCACGATTTGAGCTTGTTTATTAATTACGCCATCCTTCTCAAAGTAGTATAGGCCCTCAAGTTCCCTAACATTGTCAATCCTCTTCCTCGAACTCAATTCCTGAAAAACACATGATAATTCAGAGAAATAAGCACCACAATTTAGTTCTTTGGTCAACTTACTAATGGATAGGAGATTACAAGATAAGTTTGGAACATGTAAAATGGAATGAATTTCAAGTAAGGAGATAAGCTTCACAGTTCCAGTTCCAACCACATTTAAGAGGGTTCCATTTGCAACTGACTTTTAAGGTTGTCATTATTAGGATGACAGGATGAAAAAAAAAAGATATACAACCTGTCAAGTGGTTTGATGCACCTAAATCAATTATCCATAGGTTATTGTTGGTGTTGCAAGTATTTAGTGCAGTCAAAAAGTTACCTCTTTGTGCAAGTAATGAAGTTTTGGGACCTATTGATGATGGAGAAAAAAGCTTATACAGTTGTTCTAGCTTCTATTTAGATAGAGAAATATGGGAATTTCCATTTAAGGTTTGACTTCCTCCCCCTGACTAGTTGCCTCAAGTTTCAATGGAAGTTTGAAGGCTATAAGACTCTTAGCTTCCTCCTCAGTTTTTACTAGTTGGCTTCCCATAGAGTTTCCAACAACGATCTTTTGTGTGAATGGTCCTTTTGCAAAATTCACACCACAAATTGTTCCTTTTTGAGTTTTTTATTTGTTCCTACCCACCAACTATAAGTGCAGATGACTCCATTACTGGGAGTTTTGATCCACTCATCATGACTTTCTTTTGGTTTGCCTCCCTATGTACTTCAGCAAAAATTTCAAAGATGATTGGAAGAGGCTTAACTCCCAAGAGACGACCACGAACTTCATCTAGTTCAGAGTTTAGTCTAGCTATGAAATCATAAATTCTTTCTTTTTATACTTGGCAACATCACTTGGGCATGACCAATCAATATGTATGAGGCCAATTTCCTGCCACCATCGAATTAGTGCATTGAAATATTGTATAACATCCATCTCACCTTGTTTCAATTCTCGAGATAAATTTCCAAGGAAGAAAAGTTGTGCAGAATTTTCTAAACCAGAGAAAGCTAGAGTTAAGGCATCCCAAAGCTCCTTGGCAGTGGAGCACTAGAGATAAGATCCCTTGATATCTTCTTCCATGGAATTCACGATCTGTCCCATACAACATATGATGGGTCAATTTCAACTGGCTGTTTTTGAGACCCATCCACATATCCAAGATGCCCTCTTCATCACCAGTAAAGCCGAACATGACCATTGAAAAAAACTTTGGTGGTTGAGTTTGGTGGGGGTGATTTGAAGAGGAACAATTTTCGGACATAATAGGAAAAGACACACTGGGTGAGCTAGTAGGGACAATTGGGTGAGAGATTTTTTAGGATCTCTCTGAACCTACATCCCTTCGTTCACCAGACATGACTTCATCATCCATATTCTCTAGTCTCTATCAACCGAGCTTTGATACCGTGAAACCGAAAAGAAGACAAAGAAAGAGAGAGCACTACGATAGAGATATGAAGAATAATGGTATTCTTTTCTTCTATCTTATTTACAGGAAATATACAAGCTTATATAAGCTAGAAACCAGAAACAGTCAACCTACATTTAAGGAAATAAATCATCTCCTTAAATAAAACAAATCATCTACCTATCAGGAAAGAATCAAGGAGATTCAATCTTATTTACATAATTTACAGCATATAATTACCCATAATCATCAATTTTCCAATTCCAAGCCCCCAAATATGTCAAAACTCAATCTGTTCTACCAAGTAAAGGCTCGGATTTTATTGATCACTATAGCAATAAAAATCTGAATTAAACCTTTTCTCATGTTCCTTTTTCATTTTCTCTTTCAAGCAGAAATATGTTTACGAAGAATACAGAGAAGCTCTTA
>JASKGM010006156.1:0-11389 GCA_034509205.1 Ceratonia siliqua
ATTTTAAAATAATTTGAGGCACTAAAAAAGAAAATAAATCTTATGAGACAACATTTTAGAATATAGTATTTGTAAAAATACCATAATAGAATTATTCCTAAAACATATTTCATCCAATATAAAAAGATGGAAAAACATGTAAAATATTTAGGTGCCTCTAAAAATATTAATTTATAGCAATTTCTTGTTAAATTTACTTTACTCGATTGAAATAATTTACAATGGCACATTATAATGATATTTAAATAAAATATGATGGAATACTATTCTAAAATTAATTTTTATAAGTATTAAAAATTAATTTTATAAAAATTTAGTTTCTATTACATATTAATTATATAATTTAAATTAATTATACTTAAAATTTTAATTTATTGTTATTGAATAAATATATATTTAACTTAATTTAGTATTATTAAAATAACAAATTTCTCGTTTTAAAAAGCTTGGAGTGATGGTCCATCTATGCCTGCGGAAAGCAACTTGAGCAAAAAGCGAAAAATGAAAAACTGCTTTTTTAAATAGTTCCTTTAAAACAAACTGGCCCTGGATCTTATAATCTCAAAAATACAACATATAAATATATATATATATATATTTATGATTGATCTGGTATTCATATTTTTTATAGATAAGATCTAGAGTAAAATCCTATTGTGAACCCTCACATATATATAAATTTTGAATTTCATATCCAACAAGTAAAATGTTCAAATTTCATACTCAACCCTTCAAAAGTTGTTTAATATCATCTCCATTTAGTATCCATACATTTCACTTACAAAATTGCATGCACAGCAAGTGAAAAAATAACATGGGTTAATAAATCCTGCTGACCTAAATGAGTTGCTCACCTTGGATCACTCACAGCGTAAAACGTTATGTTTGATGGCTAAGAAGAAGGGTGAATTTGGGGAGGGATGTCATCAGACGCAGCATTTTGGATACCCATATGTGCCAAATAATCTAGGCAGATGGCTAAGGAGAGAATGAGTGTAATACCCCTAAAGTTTAAGAATAACCACCAAGAGTATTGGTGACAAGATTTTTTATAAATAATAGGAAGTAGAGTATATAATTATTTTATAGTATATTAATGTTAGAGGTTGTAAATATGCTATGTTAAAAGTTTCATAAAATTCCAGTACAAAAACAAAATGCTGAATGAAAATAGACGATTTTACCCTTGTATGTAAAATTCTCAAGTGAAGGAAATTGAGGGCAATTTGGTAATTTGGCAAACAAGATATTTTCATTTAGACCTTTCTCTCCTAACAGTCCAATACACACATAAGCTCCCTCTCCACTGTCTTCCTCACGCATTGAATGCATTTTCTGTGGCTTTCGAGCTTAAAGCCCATCATTATTTCTCTGTTTTTCCAATTGGTTCCTTCACAAATATTTCCTCTTTCCTCTGTTCTATAAGATCTCAATTTTCGTTTTATGAAATACTCCAAAATATTACATTTTGAGAGGTTAGTTGTGGCTTCTAGAGGTGCCAATATGGGTCTAACCTGATGGGCTAGCTTGAATTAGCCTAAAAAGTAATAGGGCTGGGCCTGAAAAATATAAGCTTAAGAAAATTATGGTTGTTTTTGCACAAACCGATCAAGTCAGTAGCCTAAATTAGGCATGACCGGGTTGACCCGACCAACCTATCGGGCTAACCCCAAAAAAAAATAAAATATCCCTCCTAAACCACTTTGTTTTGGAGGGACGGATCCCCTACTTGGAATTTACCCCCTCTCGAGACTCACATTTATCATCTGCCCATCTCAGTCTCATGCAAGTCTCTTTTAATTTTGTGCCCTAGCCCCTCTTTGTGTGCCGTTGCCTCCCCCTAGTTGCCACTTGCCGTTCGTCGTCACTATTGTTGATTCAGATTTGCAGACTTGCTTCCATTCAACTCAAATAGAATGGAAGCATAGAGGATGAATAGCACTGTAGCAGGCAAAGTGGTTAATCAATTCAAACTTGGGACCGGGGTTTAACCTCAAAACAACAAAGAGCTACAAAGATCAAAGATGGCGGTAGAATCATAGGAGGAGAAGAAGAATGGAAGCTCACAGGAGGGAACCAACTCTTAATAATTGAAAGATGATCTCAGAGAGATTGAAAAGAAGGATGCTTAGAGTGTTAGCTCCTACAAGCCTGGTAATGGCGTTTCTTCTCTTTGTGACAACAACCTTGAAACCTATTGGTAGTTTGTCCATGCTTTCTCTTATGTCCCTTTTGATGCGCATCTCTACATTTGTGAGTGTGAAAAATATACCTAATGATGTTTTACTAGATTTTATATATGTTGGAGCTCGGCCTCATTTGGTCAATATCCAATTTCAAAAGAAGGTTAAGCTACAAGGAAAAGTAGGAAACTCCAAAAACTTCCAAAAACAATTCAAAAAATTTTCAAAATAATACAAGAAATTGACAAATAGACAAATAATACAAAATTAAAGAGTAAGGAAAAATTAAAAAAAAAAGTTGGTGAGAGGTAAAAACAATATGGCGTTGTAACTTAGTTACAGGGAAAGGTGTTGTATTTGAGCAAAACCCATAAAAAAAAAAAAGAGTGACCAAAGATAAATAGCTAAAGAAAGAGATTGTGAATTTATAAAAGAAATTATGAGTACAAAATTACTGGAAAAGACCTTTAAATCTAGAGAAACTACTCTCACAAAATGATTCATAAACACCTAAAATAGAAAGTTTTCTTTCTCCCTCTAATACACATTTTTGGAGTTTGTGAATCAATTTTTTGAGATGAACGAATAAATGCTAATTTTATATGAAAAGGTAGATTTAGGGATGGTAATTCCATATAGCGAAATCATATTTAAGAGAATGGATGAAGTGAATTCTCATGGAAAAAGTCCAAGGCATTTTCTCATGAAAACTATCATCATTTAATGAAAAGCACCGTTTCAAGTCTATTCACCATAGACTGTATACGTGAGAAGGTTTCACAGTTTCTTACATCTTCTCTTCTCCCAAGCGTGTTTCCTCTCTGGCTTAAGTATCAAAATCAATTCTCTGACCACTTTTGGGCAGTTTCTAATGGGATGAGGCGGTGTTTAGTCCATCTCCTTCTTCCATTCAAAGCTTTGGATTTGAGGTTGACAAAAAAATTTCCTTCGTTCTACCTTTGAATTTTCTTTGTTAATGTGTGACTTTTGGGTTAGTTTTTGGTTGTTTTTTAGTTTTGTTTAAGTATATGATGTTGGGGGATATCTATTTGATAGTGTATGGAGTTGGTTTATGGTTTAGATTGATGAAGAAGAATTGTGTTGAAATCAAAAATGAAATGTTCAAATTGGAGTAGATATAGATTTTTGGTGTTGTAGTTTTCTTGCGGCTTTTGTTCTATGATGGATTTATAATGTTTGGATGATTTTTCCTCAATTTTTGGAATTATTTTGGATGAATTTTAATTTTATGATGTTTAGGACTTTAATTTAATAAATTAAATTATGTATGCTATTGTTTATATTTAGGTAAATTTTTTTGAGGTTTTTGTTGTATGGTATATGTAGAGTGTTCGGATGATTTTCCTCATATTTTTTGAAAATTTTTTTTGGATGAATTTCAATTTTATGGCGTTTAGAGCTTCATTTAATAAATTAAATTATGTACAATATTGTTTATATTTTGGCAAATTTGTTTGGGCCTTTTGTTGCATAATAAATGTTAGTAATTTCTATATTTATTTTGGATTATTTTTCAGTCACTATGATTTGATGTATGTATGTTATATAATGGATTTATAATTCTTGTTCAATATTGAAGGAATATGGAGATCCTAGAGCATCATCATTGGATGAACAATAAATTTTATTCCAATAGTGGGAGTGCTATTACAATTGAATTTTATTCGGATGTTGAGAAATTTATTCAATTTACTTTTGCACTTAATGTGTGTATTGACGGGGGACATTTAGATGCCAAAAGTCATACTATAACATTGTGGAGGCATGTATGGATGAGATTATGTCACCCCCAAATCCTAAGCACATGACCAGCATAGGAAACCACTGATAAGATAGTGCCCTACAAGCACATGTACAGATGTATTAATAATGACATAACACAAGACAATATGCAAGACCTTTTTCCAACACTCCAACATAAGACTATGCATAATCTAATCCAATTGTCCAAGACCACAGTTGTTGCTCTAATTATCTTCCAGGAATACTTGCATATAAAACTAGAGGAAAAATAAGGAAGGGGTAAGTCACACACTCAATGAGATGAAAACCTCTACCCCAAGGGTACAAGTTTAAAAATAAAGATAATACATACTTAGATCTGTTTATTATAAATAAGCGTGTACGAAGGCATATTGAATTTCAAGTAAAGAGAATGAAATCACACCTTACTATATTGTGTTTTATCAAAATATCTAAGGAATTAATCTAATCTCGAGTAAATGTCATATTTTTGTTTAGAACAGAAATCAAATTAGGCTCATCAAGCAAGTCAGATCTTAACATGACAAAATATTTATGAAAAAGAAATATACTGAATGGAATAAAAGCAAGACCGGAAGGACAAATCCAATGCCCCTTCACATGAGGAACTCTAACATATACAAATAACATGTAACAAATATTTTATTTTCCGAGCAGAGCTCCTAATCCAACACAGATATTAGATAATAGATATTCTAGTCCAGAGCCAAGCTCAAGGATGGTGATATTCTATAACATAGTCCATGGACATCCAGATAAGTTAGGTGCACCTAGGGTTTCTTTATGGAAGTAGCTAAAAGATTCATCCAAAAACAATTTTCATACATCACATAAATTCAATTACCCTTGTAAAACTGCTCATGAAAAATATGTATATTATGTTTATATCAAAACATTGGTAAACTTCCTTATAAGAATAAGAATTTAGTAACTATGTAAAAATAGGGATTTAACACTATAAAATATGCATGAGCAATCGAAACTATTTAAAGTTTAGTACGTTCAATATAACTCAGAAGTATACATAAATTCTAAAAAGTAGCTCATGCATTGTGAATGTAAAATATACATAAAGGACAATTACAAATCGAAAACATCTCATTAATCTCCTTGTAAACCAGTATGATAGATGGTTTATATCAATACTACTTTCATACATTAAAGAGCGTAAATATTGAGAAGTATAGATAATTATCTTAAATGAAATAAATATAGCTTATAGAGGAAAACACATGTATCCATGGGTAGAAGAATCCCACTCACCTTGCTAGCTTCTAAAACTAGTACACTATACCATTAACCAAACATTGTCATTTTATCTTTTACAGACAAGAAGTCGAGGAATAGCTAATATAAAATCTTTACACTTCGCTCTCATGTCCATAAAGATTGTTCTTATTGAAATAGCTTATGGGTAAATTAAAGATTCAACTATAAAATTAATTAATTTTCTTACAACTAACCAGCTAAGCAAATTCCAATATTCCTAAAATTGGACTACCCATAATATGATCAAACATAGTTCCATGCTTATTCCATTCGTTTCTAGACATTATGCTTATTACCACTTTCTTCTTCAATATCGCTTGCTAAAACCGTTATTCACATTTTCAGACTAGTATTAATCTTAACTAGTTCTTTATGTTAGCCACCTTTGGACTATATCTTTTTCTCATGAGAATGCTCATAAATTCTTAAATTTTCTTAACTTGAGTCAAGAGCTAGAGTCAATCCATCTCTGTGAGCCATTCTATCGAACACCTTATGAGTACCCATGAACTTAAACTCAAATACATATTATTACTACAAGTTTCATTACATATAATTCTCAATAATCAAATAAAACTTTCAGCCAATATTATTATTTCAATGAAGGTAGATTGATAATCATTTTTACACATGTGTTACATCTGGAAATTTAGATTTTGCCAATGCTTCTGACTTTGTAAATGGGATAGATCGAGGCTGATCTTGATTGTTGTTAACTCATAATCCATTCGACTGGAGAATTTGGTTCTGGTGTTGCTAGATTTAGAGTTTATTTGTCTAAAACTAATTGGTTTTGCTGGGTTCAGGTTTTGTTCGTTTCGAAAGGATGATTTTATTTTTCCAGTTTAGTGATTAGTTTATCTCTGGTATCTGGGTAGCTCACATTTAACCCTTAGCTCTGTTTGTTTTTTACCTCATCCTGTTAACTTTCTTAGTCCTACCCTGTTTTTTTTTTTGTATGTTAGTTTATAATTTCTAATAGGATGTTATTAGCCTTGTTTCTACGCCTGTTATTTTATTCTAGCTCTACCCCCTAATGATTTATTCTGTTTCATTGGATCTGCTCAAAATAGAGTTTTTTTTTTATATATATTTTCTCTTCCTCACGCTTGGACTATATACCGCTATTTATTTGTAAACCCAGGTGTCCAATGCACCTATTCGTCTTTACAAGAAAGCGTGATATAAAAGGGTTTTAAGGCCAAGGTTCTTTACCCAACCTTTTTAAAACATAGTTTAATAAAATTTAAGCTCCAAAGGCTCTACAAAAAGTGAAAGGTTATGTTTTGGCACTTAGGGTCTGAGGCCCAAAAATATTTTGAAAGAAATAAAGTGAGGTTTCATGGGACTTAATGAGTTGCTGAAAGGCCCAAATTAGATATTCAAAAGGGCTTCAAAAAGCCCAATTAAGTGCTTTCAAAATGAGGTTTAAAATTATTCAATTTCATATTGATACATAAAATTTTTGCATTTTGGCCCTTACACTTTCAAGAATTATAATTTAACCCATACATTCAAGAATTATGTTTTAGCCCTTTAAACTTCGTAAAAATCACATTTTTGGACCCTATTTCTTTCAAATATCTTTATCGCCATATCACTTTCATAAATTTTATAGACTCAACATTTAATGAACTTTCAGGAGAAGTTTACCTTCTCCGAAGTTCAATTTTTCATGGATTGTCAGTGGAATCTTATTTTCCCAAAAGTCCTAATTTTCATAGGCATTTAGTAGAGGTTTATTCTCCCCAATGTTACAATCAACTACCCAGGCTTTGAGTGGAATTTTATATTCCCCTAATGTCCTAGATTCCATAGGCATTCAGTGGAGGTATATTCTCTCTGATGTCCTTGTTTTGTTTTCAGGCTTTAAGTGGATATTTAATTTCACCTAGATGCCCTAATGTCTTTTCACTTAATCAATTAAGATATTTTGAACTACGTTGACCTTGATCCCTTTCGGGGTATGTAGGAACTTACTTGGTAAGGCAAGTCTAGTTATTTATTTTTTTCATTTTTGTCCATTATTATTTTATTAATAAAAAGGGGTAATTTAAATATAGTAAAATTATTAAGCACAAACAATTTAGGATAACCGTCCTTAGGGATGGACTTTGTAGTGTGCCTAACACCTTCCCTACACGTAATTAGACTCTCGAACCCTTCCTCTGATTCTGAGGGCTAGTTTTCATTCTTTTTTTTAAGGATCCTAATTATCCTTTTAATTAATTGGTGGCGACTCTATTTTCTCTGCGTTTTCCCTTATGCGTCCCAAAGTCATAAAGTGATGGCTTTTTCACTGGCCGTCACGATGTGACAATTCCAATCTTGGAGCTAGCTTAAATAGTGTAAGGCCTCTGTAATCATACTTTGAGAGGGATTAATGAACGTTATTCAACAGCACAAAGAGAGGAAATGAGTTGGAGGTACTTACCAAAAATTGACTTTCGAAAGTGAGGGAAATGATGTGCTCTATTTTCTTTTGGTATTTACCACTTTGTTGCTATAGCTGGAAAAAAAGACAAGAGAATTTAAGAGGAAGAATTGAAACCACTCGAAAGTTGCTGATGAGAGAAGGACCAAGCATACTGAAACTGGCCTAGAGATCTTGAAGAAGAGAGGCTAGCTAATGCTTGGCTAAGAATTTGCAGCATTTTCTGCTATAAATGAAGGGGAAAGAAAAAACTAGATGTTGTTTCTAGAGAGACTAGGAGAACTTTAGAAAATTGCTAAAATACTAGAATAGCCGAAGAAAGTTGAAGAAGAGGAAAGTTTCTAAAAACACAGAATAATTTTGCTGACTGAAGGTGAACATGATATTTCTGTAGATATATACTTCAGATAAAGCTCTTTATAACCACAGGATGCTAGTGTGGCAACATAATAGAGCTCTCTATTATGTTGCCACGCTATCATCCTAGGTGTCACTATGCTTAAAGAAGATTGGGCAAAATTTGGCCTTGACAATGTACTGCAATTGTGAGCCATCCAATGAGTCATCCCATCCATAATGCAGATGCAATAACCACGTAGGATTGTGAACCATCCAATGAGCCATCCTAGCCACAATGCGGATGCAACAACCACATAGCTATCTCCAACATGTTGTGCATCTTTGATGCTTGGAGATCTTGCTATGCAACCAATAACCTTGTTAATATCCAGATATTTTTAACACCTTGTATCATTTAGGATTGCTATTGACTTCTCTATATATTTATGTCGCGCTATATCTAGTTTAGAGATAGAGTGAAATAGAAAGAAATTTTACATGACCCAACTCTATTGCAGAAAAAGGAAGAGATTGACCATTACCCAAGAGATTTGAAGGGTCCAAAGTGACACAAGGTTTAAAGGAGGAAGTGAAGACTTGTAAATGAAGTTAGTCTTACTCAAGATTAAGCAGCCAATGAATTAATGCATCAAGAACATGAAAAAAGAAAAATTAAAGCAAAGTTTTACCATGATTAATAGACTGAAAGACTATAAAATGAGAAGAAAGAAAGAAAAGGGTATTATATATTTTCTAGACTAAATTAATTATATCTTCCTCCATATATAACAATTTTTTTCAATTTAGTCATTCATATTTAAAACGTCTCAATTTGGTCCCTCAAAAATGAATTTTATTTCAATTTAATCCCTTTGTTAACTTCGTTAATCATTATCAAATGGATTTATTATATGGATGTGCCATGTTAGATTTCTGTTAGTCCACGTCAATAAATCATTTGATTATGGTTAATTAGGTTAACGAAAAGTCTAAATTAGAGAAAAATCATTTTTTGAAAAGAATCAATTAAGACACTTTAAACTTCAAAGACTAAATTGAAAAAAAATCTTTTTTTGAAATATCAAATAATTAATTTAGGTATTTGCTAAGTTACATCCAGATGTATCAATACATATGGATGCTTTTTTATTTCTTAATTTTTTAATTTTTATAATTTTTATTTTAAGAAAAAAATAAAATAATTTAAGAAAAAAAATTCAAACACAAGTTAAAAAAATTAAAATCTAATAACTATAACTGCAATACTTAAAAACTGTAAAAAAAATTAAAGCAAATATAAACAATTTAAAAAAAGAGAAATGAACTTTAAAAGTACAAACAAAAATAATTAAAGAAAGAAGAACAAATAAATAAAAAAGCACTTAAATGCACTGATACATCTAGATGTAGTTTAAAAAACACCAATTTATTTACATAACAAACTCTGGTGTAAGAGCAATATGAATGAGGCAGTTAAGACAATTTATGAATCCAAGCCATTTTGCTTGGCTTAACATTGACCAATTGCCTTGGTTCAATCACTAGAAAAGGGGGATAAACAAGACGTTTCAAAATTAGTTACATGTTATTTTTTTTAATGGAAATGATTTCTACACATAATCCATATGTGTGTCTTTCCATTTACTCTGACAGATAGAGATTTAAAGTTAAGCATAAGGGTAGGATGTATTTGTGAAAGAGTTATAAGCTAAGCATGATAATTTTGAAACAATTACCAAAGGAACAAACCAATTTGAGGTGGGGACTATCTATGAGGGCACATCTCTTTTGTAGGACATGACTTGGATCCAGTCATGTTAACATCGTAACCTTTCATTCAATTTTGGATGGTCACGATCGATGCGTATTTATTTTGTTTACATGTAAATAAAATTTAATTATATTTATATGTAAACAAAACAAAATGCTTATCGTCCAAAAGTGAATGGACAGCCACAATTTTACTAACATCATTGGATCCAATTTTCCATATGACACTACCATATAAATTATTCAAAATAGTACAAAATTTCATCAATGAAAGTTAGTTACTAAGTGCTAGTGATGGGTTTAAGTAAGTTGTAAGAAATCATATATTGAATCCTCCTTGTTGTTATATATATGTGAAAAAAAATTTGTTAGTAGTGCTATACAATTTTTTTATTAAAAGTAAGTTATGAATATATGCCTAGAACTATTTATAATATAGGAAGAAAATTGTTCTCCTCTTTCTCTCACAAGTTTCACAAACTCACTTCATCTCACTTTATATTATCACACCTATTTTATCATATCAAGCTTTAGCCTTTCTCAACATGATATATAATGAGCTTATGAGATATGTGAGTAGTATAGTTTGTAGTACAAACAATTTTCTTTTAAACCGTTAGTTAGTTTAACTAATATTATCTCCAATATATTTTAAGCCAAATTAGTTTAATTTTCTATTTCCATTAAAGTCTTTTTGCTTTAATTCCACACAAAAATGTTTCAGCTAGCTAGGAAATTTTGTGTAAAATTTTTGCTAAAATATCTAACTTATCTAACTGTCATATGTTAACGAAATTTGAAACATGTTAGAGTGCTTGGTTGTTGACCGGGTAATGGGTTTATGAACCGGTAGTGACCGAGGATCAATCCTCCTTAGTTTACCTATGATGAACTACATAACTGGCCTAGGAATCTTTGAGGGTCCTAGATCCTCCTTTTGGGGTGTTTCAAGACGCCCCAACCTCCCAATTTCAACACAAGTTGATGATAATTTCTTAGATAGTTTATTCAAAAAGGGAAAACCCTTTAAGTTGCCAAAAAGGCCACAACTTATTTAGGAAAGAAACTAATTATAGGAAGAACATAATTTGAATTAAAAGGCATAGTATCTGACTAATTAGGACGATTCTCTAACTAATCAGGACATAGTATCTACCAAATTAAGGCTGATTACATAGCTATAATTAGTCTTAATTAGTGTTGATCCAACCAGCTAATTCCCCCCAACAATCAGAGTAATTACCCAATCAATTATCCTTGATCTTACACCTATACACTAACAATTCAGTTGACTTTCCTTGAGTGCTAACAACTCCTCCCTTCTTCAAAACATCATTGTCCTCAAGGTTGAAATATGGAAATCTTGCCTTAAATGAGTCGATCTCTTCCCAAGTAGCATCAGCTGAAGACAAATTTTGCCAGTGAACTAGGAATTCTCTTTTTCCTTCAGTAATTTGATAATTTAGGATGGCTTGGGGTAGAGGATGAAATTTTAACTCAGTTGGAATAAGTGGTTGATAATTGCCGAGATTACCAAATTATATCATCTTTATCCAACATACCAGCATAGCACTAACTGTAGTATGTGGTAACACTGGGTCGAACCTTT
>JASKGM010006157.1:0-11388 GCA_034509205.1 Ceratonia siliqua
GAACCAGCAAGATGTCTTCCCACTATGAATAAGAAAGAAATCCGTGGGCCTTTCTTAGAAGGCCACGTGCACATGACTAAGATTTGAAGTTATCTTTTGGAATATGCAATTGTCCTTGTTTTTTTTTGTCTTTTTCTCATAATTTCCTATTTGTCTCTTCTTCTTTTTTTTTTTAGGGATAAAACAAATTTTTTACTTATTTGATTTATGTTATCTTAAATTAATTATTTATAATGAAAAAATTTCTTTGGATTAAATTAAAAATTAAAGATAAAATTAGTGACACTATACATATAAAAAAAATTTGAAGAAATTATTATTTATTTATTAATATTATTTATTTTTTTTAAAATTTCATTCATAATTCATTATAGGTAAAAAGGGCCTTACATTATTACTTAAGATATGAAGATTAAAATGAAAGACAGGAATATAAAGAATACAATTATAATAAAACTTCTTTTATAGTGAAAAGAATAAAATTTGAGAATAGAATTATACTTGTAACAAGACTTATTTTTACAACTCTAAATATTTAAAATTTTAAACTGAATTGAATATGGAAACCAGAGGAAGTAAGGAAACAGAATAGAATATGGGCCAGTCCAACTGATAATTGAACGACTAAGTTTGTGAATGACCCACGAATCCCAGGACTACCTTCTCCTCCCACGTCCGAAAGCAAATAATCAAACATGCATGTTATTTAAATTTTTATTAGGTGATTTCTATGCTCTTTAGTCACTCCTTACTTTTTATTTTTATTTTTTTTATAAATTATTTTAAGAAAAAAATTTTAAAAATAAAAAGAAATTTTTAATTTTTCTATTTTTTAATTTTAATTTTAATTCATTTTCAAATACTTGTGTTATGTAATTTTTTTTATTTTTTTATTTTTTTAAATTATATTTTAATATAAAAATTATAATAAAAAAAAAATCAAAAGTTACTCCGATAATAGTCATACTCTCATAATAGCATAGAAATCACATCTTTATTATTAATTTCCTAAAAAAATAAAACGACAATAATGGGGCTTGCCCTGGCCCCTACCTGGCTACCTCTGTCCCTTCCCTTCTTGTGCATAAAGTTGGCAAACAGGCCGATTCACCCAATGATAGAATCGAACCAGGTTAGGTTAATCAGAATTTAAATCAGGCTAATATATTGTTAGCCCAGTTTAGCCTTATGTTAGTTTATCGTGCCATTGGGTTAGCTCAACTTTAGCTGTAATTATCAACAATTTTTGTTTAAATATAATTATAATATTTTTTGGTACTAAAAATATTAAAATAATAAATAAAATATGATATATATATATATATATATATATATATATATATATACACACACACACACATACAGAGTTGGTCTTATTATTTTGTTTACTCAATTGTAACTTTTTAATTTTAATTTATTTAATAATAAAATTTGTCGAAATGATACTTTTCAAAATAATGTTGTTGAGATTCCTTCTCCTATTAAATTATAACAATTATGGAAGAAAAATAATAAAAAAATAGAGGAGAAAATTAGTATTTGAGAAACAAGAAACTGATTATTTTATTTTGTTTTGTACGAACTATCTTTTATACTTTCACCTTCATCATTTTAACTGAATGTTTTGTTTTTCATTTAAATTGTGGTTCATTCCCATACAATTCTTATTCAATGGTCAATCTATCCATTAAAGTTGAAAGTAAAAGAAACCAAATTTTTTATTGTTGCTTAGGCTTTTTTAATATATTTGGCCATAAAGTTATTGAGGGAAAGTATAGAGAAAAATAGAACATTCAAATGAGCAAAATGGATTATGATTAATCAATTATGTGGATCATAAATCTTATATTGCAGAAAAAAAAATACATATGATTATATTGCATTCAGATCCTTTTCACCCTAATTTTTCTCTAAATTTTTTGGTTGACCTTGCCTAAATTGGCTAGGCCCGTTGGGCCATGAGCCACATCAGGTCGACTCAAAAAAGCCCAATTTTTTCAAGACAACATTTTGGTGGCCTAGCCCTAATATTTGTTCGGATTGGATTAGCCAAGCTTGATTGCCTCCTCTACTTGGGTGCAATAAATTTTTTAATTAAATAATATCTTAAAATTTAATAATATTCATTAATATTTAATTATCTCAAAAATTAGGTAAGACAATAAAGATTTTGGTATCTTTAAAAATGATTTTTTAGCTTCAACCTCCATTAATGGTGGTTTCATTAGCTCAACTTTGTCGGCCATAATATGTTTACAAACATTTAAGATTTTGATAAACATATGAAAGTAAAAATAGAGTTAATTAATGATTTGATCTCCCAAATATAGCACATTTCTCAATTTAGTCATTTAAATTTAAAGCGTCCCTCAAAAATTTTTGTACCAATTTTGTTCGTCTGTTAATCCAGTTAACCATCACTTAATAATTTTACTAATGTGGATTAAGGAAGTTGTCACATGACTATTAAATGTCAACGTAAAGTTAATATTACATTAAAAAATAAAATCTAACAAAAAAAGGCTGATTAAATTAAAAACTGAAAGATTAAAATAATAATTTATTCTTTTTATAAATGAGTAAGCCTTTTTTTGAGTCATTTTTTTCTAATATAGCTTTAACTACTACGTTGATATTTAATAGCCATGTAACAATTTAGTCAATTCACATTCGTAAAACCGCTAGATGATGGTTAATTAGATTAATAGAGGAATCAAATTGAAATAAACTTTTTTTGAGAGACTAAATTAAAACACTTTAATTTTAGAAGACCAAATTGAAAAACATGCTATATTTGAAAGATCAAATTATTAATTACTCATAGAAATATAAGGTTGAAAGATTCTTTATAATATTTTATTTTGAGTGAGGGTATTTTTGTCTTTATAAAAAAAATGTATTCTCATTTTGTTTTAAAGCAAAAGTACCGAATTGTTGCTTCTCTCAACAAAAAAATAGATTATGCTGTTATTTAAAAATATTTTTATGTCTTGATTAAATACGTGTAATAAAAAATTAAAAAATATATGTTTTTTAGAAAAAAATAATTTTTTTCTTTCACAAGGCTTGAGCTCTAATTAACTATCTATGGGATTTTCATAAATATCTCTTTAGTTAGTTTTTTAATATTAACTAAATACTTGATTAATTTATAATACCTCTTTAGTTAGTTCTTCTTCTTCTTCTCAATTAATAAGCATGATGACTATCAATGTATAATTCAATTAGTAAAAAATTCATTTTTATATCTAAAATTTAAATATAGTTTCACTTATAATATATGTTTAATTTGTGAAAATAAATTGTATAAATAATATTCAATATATTATTGAATTTATGTATGCAAAACAATATTTAATTTTGGAACTCTCCTTTGTTAAAATATTTTTAATACAATTTAACCCTTAATTAATTTAATATTTAAAAGTTTTCAATCTCTCAATTAATATTAATATTTTTATAATTATAATAAGTTTCAATTTATTATTAAAACATGAAGCTTTTATTATTTCTTGAACTACGTATTAATTTTTCAATAATTTAATTTTTATAAAAAATTTTCTTTTTGATCTATTAATTGGCATAATGACCATCAAATAAATAATTTAATCAGTAAAAATAAATTCGTTTAAGTCTGATTACACTTGTAATTTATATATAACTTATGAAATAATTATATAAATAGAAGTAACAACAATTTAATAGCAAAATATATAAATATCATTCAAAGAAATATATTATCTAAGTTTACATGTTCTTAAGTTTTTTTTAAAAAAAATACAATATCAAATTGTTGCTTTAAAGCTAATTTTATTTTTAAAAATTCCATAAAATTCTATAAAAAGAAAAAAAATATTATATACATTTTTATATTAGATAATAAAAGAATATATGTGCGTAAAAGGAAATAAAACATTTATTTCTTTAGCTCCCTCCTGCATCAGTCAATCTAAAAGAAAGAAATTTATATGTTAAGAATAATAATATAAATGAGATTTTATATGATAACAAACAAAAAATTTAAACAATATGTGATTGAAGATAAATAAAAAAAACTTTGATAAAATAATAAATAATAAAAAGTTTAGGGTAATCAAAATTATATATAATAAAAATAATAATTTTAATTGTATAAGTGATTGAACTCAATTAACAAATATATATAAATAAATAATTTAAATATGAATTACTCAAATATTTAATTAATATTAAAATAACTTAATAAATAAATATGTATAAAAATCTCAAAGATAATTAATTATAAAAAAACCTCAATAAATATTTAAAAGTATTAATAGCCGCACCCACCCAACAACACAGCAACCCTAACCTTCTCCTCAACTCATTCAGTCGTCGTCCTCTACTTGGTGCCTCCCCTCCTGCATAGTTTCTGCTTCAATTCTCCAGTGACAGTGAATATCTACTCGATTCTCATACTACGACAGAACTTCTGCCTCAGCCAACGGTACCAAAAGCTTTCGTCTTTCCCGTTTGCCATCAAGGTTTGTTGCTATGTCAATGATTTAAATTTGGGTTTCTTATTTTTAAATCTACACAAAATGTTTTGAATTGTTGGGTTGAACATTTGGATAAGAAAAAAAAAAAAAACTTCTTGGATGGTTAACCGATCGATGTTCATTCAATGAATGGCTTCTTATACCATTTATCAACGGCTTTCCATGTCCCATTATTGTTCTTAAAATGCATATGCCCTTAATTTCTTTCTACGTGTTTTTAATAAATCTAACAATATTTAGATAACTTATCTTACTCTGAATCTCTGATCACGTATTTTGGCGCTTAACGAGAGGAAGAGGATAAACGAAAGTGGATAATAAGTATACATAAGAAACAAAAAGAAATAGTATAAGAAGCCATTCATTGGTCGATCAGTGTTTCCACTTCTTCCTGATTTCTTTCTTCTTTTATGCATTATAGGTACGCAATAATTGTTGTTTCTTCCTATCAATCTTGTTCCCCTACACTCTTCAGAGCATGATATCATCGCATTTTCATTTCTACTTTTAATGTGGCTATAAATTAGAACTATGAATGTTTCCAGTTATTGGAAATTTTAGATTTTGACTATTGCACCCGTGCTACGGTTTCCATAAATTATGAATTTATGAGATATACGATCAGCATACAATTGCACGTAACATCGTGACAATCTAATATGTGTTGGATAGCCACAATGCGCCTTCTTTTTTTTTTAGCACGTGCACGCCTTGATGTGCTCTTTTAAATCTTAAACTGTACGTAAGGGCCACCTATGTAAGTTCTTGGGTAATCTCTCTTTAGGAAACTTCATTTATTTTTTTAAAAATATATTGGCTTAAGAATAAACAATTATTATTCAATTGAGTTAGAAATTTAAAATGGTAATAGTTTTGATAGGAAGTTATGTAAAAATAAAATATAATTTTGGCTTAAATCTGTTTCACTTTTAAACTAAATATCTGTAAACTAAAATCTTGATTGGAGGATGAGCTAAGGACGTTTTAGTTCAATTATCATTTCTAGAATTTTGCCCACTGTTTCAAAAAAAATTAATTAAAAAAAAATTAGCTTAGTTTTTAGAACATACTCTGTCATTGGTGAGAATCTTTATCTGAAACCCACCCATTGTTTGATCTTTATAAGTAGTCATTTTATCACACGTGGCATCTCCAAAGAAGTTACTTACCTATTACAAAGATTTCAATTTTTCTAGAGAGTTCCTTTTGGACATTTCCTCCATTTTTTTTATACTTCCAGATAATGCAGATTTTAGATATTTTGTGACACAGTGCCACTTACAAGCTCAGCCACATATTCAGAAAAAAATTCAAACCTCCCAGCGTCTCACTCTCTCGCCCTCTCCCAAAGTGCAATGTCTTGAAGCTTCTTGCAGAATAGATCTTGGTCTCATCCCTTCAGTTTTTGGTTTCTCTTCCCCAGCGCCTCTTTTTCCAGAAAGTGACAGTAGCATTATGTCCTCTGGTATCTTTCTGCTTTTCCTTTTCTGTTGAGGCCCATGGGATAAAACCAGTCACCTGATTTCTTTCATATAACCATCATTGCACCATTCTAAACAGCCACACAAATCTTGTTTTATAGTAAGTTAAATTTATGAGTTTGGGTCCTTTAATTGTAGATTAGTAATAAAGAAGTTCTAAGTTCTGATTTTGGGGTTTGGTGGCTCTTGCATGATGTTAAGAATTGGAGAAAACTCCAGAGAATTCCCTTTACAATACTTGGCTCCAAGAAGTATTCATGTGAGTGGAACTCCCAACTTTTTAATATTATTCATCTTATTTTGGAACATGCTAAATATATGAAATTTTATATTGCAAAAATTTGAGATGAAAATGTTCTTTTAATTAATTTTATACTTTGCAATAATATTTTCGTCAATTACATGAAGTGATTGGGCATTATTTAAACTTTTATCCTACATTGTATTGAAATATATGCACATTGAGAAGTACCTTGTTTTGTGACTATATGTTGATTAGAAGTTATCTTCTTTAATTATGTTAATTTCCAGCATTTCATTTTTTAAAAAAACAATATTATAAATACTATGAGCTATGAAATTATAAATTAATTTTAGTGGATCCTTTAACTACTTCCATAGAGAAACCCTAGGTGCACCTAACTTATCGACATGTTCATGGACCATGTTATAGAATGTTATCATCCATGAGCTTGGCTCTGGATTTGGAATATCTATTATCTAATATGTGTATCTGACAGGGAGTTCTGCTCTGAATGAAATATCTGTTATTTGTATCTGTTTCTGTTAGTGTTTCTCTTGTGAAGCAACAGTGGATCCATCCTATTAATTGATTCTCATCTTTATGAATAGAGTATTACGCTATTAAAGTGTGATCTTTTCTATTGACTATAACTTGTTCTTTAACTTAATAGTGACGTGGTTTTTGAATAAATTTGAGATTTTATTCGCTCAGAACAATATCTATACATTCTCAAGGTTATATATATATATATCCGATTTTCTGTTGTTAATAAACTAGTATATTTTAAGGGTTGTTTCTACTCACTGAGTTTATGACTCACCCCTCTTGTTTTTCCACCAGATTACGCTGCAAGTATTCATGGGAAATGAATGGAGCAACAGTTAGGATATTGGATAGTTGGATAAGGTTGTGCATATTCTTGTGTTGATCAAAGGTCTTGCATATTGTCTTGTATTGTAATACACTTTAGTTTTTGGGTTATGGCTATAGAGGCCTATATTATGTGTTAAGGTGGGCCTGTCCGCCATGTCAATAATTTAAGTCTTCTTTGTATTAAAGGTATACATACATGTGACGGCTTGTGGGAGGTCATCTTATTGATAGTTTCCTACGTCGATCACGTGTTCAGAATTGGGGCATGACATAGACGACCATGGCCATCCAGCACGATCATCTCAACTGCACACCGCGCAGTTACTTAGCAACTGTATAGGATCCAAATTGCAAATTGTGGTTAGCAAAATCTTAGAGACACTTTTATTGTTGTTTTAAAAACATTTTTATGTTCATGAAAACAAAACAAAAATCTGGTTAATATAATTGTTTTTTGGCTTAATTGTATTTTTTGTCCCTTTAGTTTTTCAAAGTTGCAGTTTTGGCCTTCTTGATTTCATCCTGAATAATATGGTCTCTTCAGTTTTATCAAAATTGCAATTTTGATCCCTCATAATGAAATTAAGGAAACTAAAATTACAACTTTACTGTAATTTTGATAAAATTATGATGACCTATTGTTCATGATGAAATTATGGGCACCAAAATTATAACTTTGATAAATTAAGAGAACCAAAATTACAATTAAGCCTTGTTTTTTAAACTCATAGAGAATAAGCTGTTTTTTATCTAAAAAAACAGAAAAAAATAATTTTTGTTGATGATAATTTTATAAAAGGATTTATAAACCATTTTAATTAATCATGTGTATTCTTTTTTATAATAATCTAATTATAATTTAAATAAAGCAAGTCAATTCTTGAGTTTTAATTTCAAATCAAGTTAGGTGAAATTTTTTTGAAATTTTTTTGGAAATAATTTTTCAAACCAAATTATTTACTTATGTTTTTCTCAAAAATCATGTATAAAAATTGCATTTGAAAATAGAAAAACAAAAACAGAATCAAACAAATAATTAATAACTCCCACACTCAAACTACAATGACCCTCAAAGTGTAAATATCGATTATACATAAAAGATCGATCCCTTTTTGTAATTACCCACAATAGGCAAGTGGCCTTTTTTGCTTTGAATTTGATCTCTATTCCTTATGTTTTTGTTGGTCTTCCAGTGCATTATCTCTTTTTTAAAACAAAAGTTAACTGTTGAGAAGATGGTGCCCAAGGGGTTATAAACCCTTACACCTCTCAGTATACAGTCGATGTGAAATTACCTTGGTGAGACCAATGTTATCCTGTAACAATCACTACCACTTAATAACTAACATTCACGATGGCCCAATCTGGCTGTTCACTCATATTTTTCCTGGTTGCTCCTTTTCAAGTCGTCCCTTCGCATTGTTGGCTCTTAATGGATTGAAACTCTCTGATACTACTGTTACACCCCCTTTTATAAAATATTTGTTGGCAAACAATTAATAATAATTAAAAAAACAAGAAGCAATCTCTTTTTATGGTATTTCACCTGGTCTTAATTATTTAATTGGAGTCTCATGGTGATTCTACTTCTTATGGAGTGTTTGGTAGGAATATAAATTGGAGAGGTGGAAGATGAATGTCTAATGTCCAAGCTTCATACATCCTTTGGTTCATTGACAATTAAATTTCCATTCTTTTTTTTTTTCTAACTTTCCTATTTTCACTCATCTCAATCCCATTCTTCCATTAGTTTTTAAGCAGTAATGGATTAAATCCTTTGATTGAAAGAAATAACATGAAGACAGAAAATGGATTAATAGAAATAAAGGATTTTAATTATACCCTGTAAACTTCAATCCATAATTTTAGTATCATTATTCAATATAAGATCATGTTTGCCTAATTTATTGATTTTTTAATTATTTTGTCCATTCACATTTAAGAAAACTAAATCAGAATTCTTGTTTCAAAAGTGTTTCTCAAATTGAATGTAAACTTTCAGCATTCAAGTTAAACTGTAATATTTTTGAAAAGGATAAAGTTTAGGCATTAAATTTAGAGTAAAATATTATTTTGATCTTTAAAATTTTTTAAATTATCAATTTTGTTTTCTAATGGTTTTTTTTTTCTCAATTTAGTCGTCTAATATGTATTTTTGTTTTCAACAAGGTCATTTTAAAGACTAAATTAGGAGAAAAATCAAGCTCATTTTTTTTTGAAGATGAAAATATATATTAAAGGAAAAATTGAAAATCTTTCAATGACCGCACCTATAATTTATTCTTAAATCTATCCACTAGAGTCTATTTCAATAATTTTTGTCAATGTGTGAAATTATAAATTAGCAATTCATAATACATTGCAATTTTTTGGATTGATACAATAAAACATTTAGTATGAAATCGAAATTTACATGTGAAATAAATGTTACCACCTCTTGCTGTGAAGCAGGTTTGTATGTGTGTGTGTGTTACCAATCTCTCTTGCTGTGAAGCAGAAGTGAAGCAGATTTGTGTGTGTGTTACCACTCTCTCTTGCTGTGAAGCAGAAGTGAAGCAGATGTGTGTGTGTGTGTGTGTGTGTGTGTGTGTGTGAATGGTCCAATTTGCCTCATGACCTTCTCTCACAAATAGCAGAAAGTTTAGGACTGATTGATCTTCTGGTTTTCTGTGGTGTATGCAAAGATTGACAATTTGCTTCTTCAAAAGCTTCAGCTCAGATTGAATCCTTAAACCTTAATCCTTCGCTCCTTTTATACAGCGAAGGTCCTCACTGTTTCCTAGTAAGCAACAAAGGCAAAAGAGACAATATCAACATGCCTATCAACATCCCAGAAATGGTTGGAGCAACTTGCCTTTCGTCCTCTGAAAGTTGGCTACTTTTGTTCTGTGAAGGTTCAATCTTCTTCTTCTGCCCATTTTCCAGAGCAAGAATAGATATTCCAAAGTGTCCTTCTCAGAACCATCTTGCTTTTTTGTAGCATTTTCATCTGATCCCACTCGCCGACATTGCAAGGTTTTTGTGGTCAAGCGTCTCAATGAACTCCACTTAAAACTGTATTTGCTTTGCCGGGGTGAAACTAGTGGACCGAACATATATATTGCCCAAAATCAAACTTTTATCAGAATCCTTACAATCAGATTGAGGGTGGGAGTTATAAGTTTAGTCGGGGATGTGAAAGACGTAAGTTTAAAGGAGGAGCATGTATCCAACTAAGATACTTTCAAATTTCTCCATATCAGAGTTGGTAACTTGATGGAGTTTGATGCCCTTATCTAGTTCTTCGTTGATGGTTTATTAAGTGGTTTGTACGAGATTGCAGAACAAGATTAGCTGTAAGAAGTACAGTGCTCAAGTTGTCACAATAGATTTCTGGTCCTTCTATTGTAATATTCAATTCATCAAGTAAGGACTGCAGACATGTCAGTTCTGCCACTACATTAGCAAGGCTTCGATATTCAGCCGTTATGCTTGAGCGAGAGACTACTTGTTGCTTTTTGAAGCACCAAGGGACAAGATTTCCTGCATGGAAAACAAAATTTCCAGAAACAGATCTTCTGTCATCAGTCAGTCCCCCATCAACATCACAGAAGGCACAGAGTTTGAAAAAGGAAGATCTTTGAATGTTCAAGTCATAGTCTGTAGTGCCTTCCAAGCCTTATAATACGTTTCACTGCTTGCCATTGAGGAAGCAAGGGATTGTGCATGTATTGGCACACCTTGTTCGTAGCAAAATCTATCTTAGGACGAGTAACAGTGACATATTGCGACCCTCCAACTCTAAAATGATACAATTGACGATTTTCCATATGCTTACTGCCATGATGTGACAGTTTTGGTCTTGAGACCATAGGAGTAGGTAAGGAATTGGCTCCACGCATTCCTGCTTTCTATAACAAATCATTGATGTATTTTGTCTGTGAAAGTAAAATATTGCCTTGAGCTGTGTATTGAACCTGAATACCTAAGAAGTAACTTACCAAACCAAGATCTTTAAGGGCAAATTGATGATTTAAATCAGTGACTAGTTTGGTTACTTCTTGTTCAAAACTCCTTGTGATCTGATGGACCCCGCGGAGGTTGTTGGGGATGGTTTTGGAAACGGTTAAAAGGGCAGGAGGCGTGGGACAGGTGGCAGGCCAGTTCGCTATATAAAGGGAGTGAAGGGGGGAAGAAAAGGGGGGAGAGGAAGGAACATCCGGAGAGTCTGGCTGCTGAGTGCTGGGTATTGGGAGATCCCTAGCTTCTCCAATTGCTAGGATTATCATTGTAG
>JASKGM010006159.1:0-11387 GCA_034509205.1 Ceratonia siliqua
ATCTTTCCATTCCTGATGCTGTTGCTAATTGTAATTCCAGTTCTGTTTGCACCACTATATATATATATATATATATATATATATATATATATAGATAAGTGTTTCCTAGTTATCTTGTCTACAGTCTTGGGTTTTCGTTAGTTTGGTATTAGAGCTGTTGCGATTCGGGGACTGGTCAATACTAGGATAGAAAGGAGGGTAGAAAACTTGCAATTAGGAGGGGAGAAACTGAGGAAAGAGGTTGGACTTGTATGAGTACTTTGTGGAAATCCGGGAATACATGACGGAAATTAGGGGAAAAGCAAGGGGAGGAGGAGAAGGCTCAAGTGGGGGTTTTGTCGAGGAGGACTGGGTAGAAGCATTGAACAAAGGAAGAAGGGAAACACAGAAGGCAGTGCTGAGACAGATATCCGATACCGGATGGAGCGAGCTAACCTATCAGCTAGGCAGTCCAGTTCTTGCTAGTATTGGCCCTTTCTTCGGAGATGGGATGAGGGACTAGAGCGGGTAAGGGTTCCTTTCCAAAACAGGTCTCTGTCTTCGAGATGAGACTGGGCAGGCGCATTTGCCATCTCCTAGCAGCGGGAATGACTCCTCAATTTGGGCATCCACTCAAATTCAAGCCGTGGCAGCTAGAGCTGTCCCAACTAATCCCGAACTGAGGGTTCAATCAGTAAAGGGGATGACTTTGCCTCCCTGGAAGAAGAATAGCCCTGCTCTCTAGCCGACTGATCCCGTTGATCATATAACTGGGAGGGAACGTGTCACATGAGAGGTGAACGATCAGAGATGTCCGATAATTACCACGATGAAGCTGGTCCCTCTTTTATTTTAGTAGACTAAGCTATGAATATGAATGAAGAAATGAAGGCAATGACCCACACGGTGGCTATTTAGGGCGGAGCGTTATTTCCAAGTAAACGGCATCCATGACAAGGAGAAGATGGAGGCGCTGGTCGTCTATCTAGAAGGACGAGCTCTGAACTGGTTGCAGTGGCTTGAGGGGAGAGAAGGGACCCATTCGTGGAGGGAGTTCAAGGGCGACCTAATGGATATGTTTCAGCCGTAGCAGATCGGCGACAGGTACGAACAACTCTTTGCCTTGAAACAGTATGGCACCGTGACGGAGTACTGACAAGCATTTGAGCTTCTCTCTGTGCCATTGACGAATGCACCTGAAGAATTGTTGATAGGCACATTCTTGAACAGGTTGAAGGAGGACGTTTGAGCAGATTTGAAGATGGGTTAACTTGAGACCCTAAATTAGCTTATGGGCCTAGTCCATAAGGTTGAGGAGCAGAATAAGGTTCTTGATTGGGCCAGGGCAGCCAAGAGGGACTGGGTTAGTGCACCCGAGCCAAATCGTAATTCAGGTTTAGCCAACTTGGGCCCAACCCGCATGTCCACTCACCCTTAGACTGTGATGAAAATTGTAATGCAAGCGAAGGACAAGGCTGCTTAGTGCTGGAATAAGGCCCCTAGCTTCTCTGATTGTAGGTTTATCTTTTCTTGTTTTTCATATCCTATGTCCATTGTTTACTTGTGAGTGTTATCTATTTCCTTGTATTTCCGTTGATCTTTCCACTCCTGTTGCTGTTGCTGATTGTAATTCCAGTTCTGTTTGCACTACTTCATCAATATATATATCAGTGTTTCTTGGTTATCTTGTCTATTGTCTTGGGTTTCCATCATTTTTTAATTAGGATAGTCTTCTAGTTTTATTAGTTTTCATGTTTTAGCTTATCTTCAGGAGTTTATCTTGTAATTAAACTCTATTTCATAGGATTATAAATAAAGGTACAAAGGTTGAGTGAATGGATTTTCTTCCAGCCTCTAAATATTGGCTTTAACCCTAAATTTCAACATGGTATTAGAGCTTAGTGAGTGAGAGTTCTGGGTTAAGAGGTTGTTTAATGTCCATGACCGGAGCTCCAATTACTTTCTAACGAAGCTCCAGCCGCCTATATATCCAGCCCCTTCTCCTATAGCCAAAAAAGTTTCCGGTGCTCTGAAAGTAGAGAAGAAATGATATTCCTTGATTTTAATTCATTTGAGTGAATAGGTACAGATTATATACAAGATAAATTACCTAAAATATAAACCCTACAAATTAGAAAAAATTACAAGAGACAAGGAAGCGAAGAATTTGGAAATAAATCAAGCTAGAAAAGGAAATAAAATTCCTAAACCAATTCCTAGAAATGAGTAGAATTTGGGCAATTAATGAGTTGTCAACACTCCCCCTCAAGCAGGTGAATAGATGTTACACATTCCCAACTTGTCAACTAGCATCTCAAAATTTGGTCTAGATAACCCTTTAGTTAGAACATCTGCTGCTTGTTGTTTGGTAGGCACATATATCATACATATTATCTCCCCTATCTAATGGAATTCCATCCATAGCCTTTTTAAATTTTAGGTTCATATATACAGGTGTTTTAGCAAGTTTGCAACCGAGCATTCCCGTTTCTTTCAACAAGTCTAGACTGTACTTTCTTTGGGAAATAAGGATACCTCGTTTACTCCTTGCCACTTCCATTTCTAAGAAATACATGAGTTGCCCTGAGGTCTTTGATTTCGAATTCACTACATGAGTTGCCACTTCCAAAGATGAGACTGTTTTTGTCAAAGCTTTCGTGTTTTCATTTGTGGTGGGCAATCTGATTAAGGTCGTTACCATTTTGGGTTCTATTTATGTCTGTTGTGAAGTTTTTGTTTCAGAGATGTTGCAAGTTCTACTGTACTGAGGTTGGTTTCTCCTATACTTATTGCTCAGGGTGAGAAAGTGTTAGTTGTCCCAAAAATAAATTTATTGAAGTTGTTTGTTGGTAAAGCTCATCAATGTTTGATCGAGCTATGTGGTCATTGTTTGATTGAAAATTTTCGTTTTTGATGCGGCTAATTGTCACAAGCTAAAGTTTATGCTTGTTGTTCGACTAAAAGATAAAGTTTTGGCGTATTGCAGACTTTGGTACTAATAAGATAGTTGAGTTGTTGGGTGCTACTTGTGCAACCCAAATAGTGTAGACTAGCTGGGAGAACATTGAGGGAACTACTCATGGAAAGTTAGATGAAGACTTTTAGGAGCTGCTGCTCAGGGGAAGATAGTACAAGAATTTTGAGAGCTGTTTGTTTCGAGGATATTGTCAGAAAAAGTGAACAGGCACTAGTTGCTGCTAGTTGCTTAAGTTCTTCAATGATTAAGTTATTTTATTTGGTTTTTTTTTTCTTCTAATTGGGTTTTATTTGTAACAAACTGAAATTTGAATAATCTTTAGCTTGAGGGAAAGTGTTAAGAGTTATCTTCTAATTAAGATAGTCTTCTAATTAGATTAGTCTTTTAGTTTTACTAATTTTCATGTTTTAGCTTATCTCTAGCAGTTATCTTGTAATTAAACTCTATTTCATAGTATTATAAATAAAGGAAGGCACAAGGGCTGAGTGAATGGGTTTTCCTCCAGCTTCTAAACATTGGCTTTAACCCTAAATTTCAGCAACCAATGAGAAATATCTAATACAGAAAAGAATGAAGACACATGCCTTATAAGCTACTATGTGTGCCACTGGGAGCCCTTGATTCCCACACTGAGCAAAAAGGGAGAGATCACCAATAAGATCTAAGACCTTATGGCGACATGGTTCGTCATTGAAACGCAGAGGCAGATTCAACCAACCATTACGGGTACTGCATAAGGAAAAAGCACTAATTATATAATGAAATGGGAGCAGCAATAGGTGATATGCGTATGACTATGTAATCTTTCTCATGAATCAATCAGATCCCATAGAACTTCTAGTCTCCTACAGTTTGTGGCTTGCACTAAATTCATTTAACTAGCATATTATTGAATCAAAGTTTTATGTGTATTCCAGTCCAATCTACAAATTCAATGTCATTTCAATTTCATCATAAGGTTACCACCTATGTAATATGTGTACAGTTCACTACAACTATTTTCAGTTTCCACAAAAAAGAACTAGCATAAATTTGCAAACTACTACATATGATTGTGCTACCTTAGTAGTTCTCAACCTGAGGCTCAAAAGTGGACAAGGTTAATAATTGTTACATACACTTTTCTGCTTTAGTACCACAGGCAATTAACTTCACTTACCAGTGAGCATACAGGAGTGTCACTCCAGTAAAGCAAACATTTAAAACAGTAATTATATAGACTGTAGCAAAGTGTCTACCTGCAAACAATGGCATTTTCTAGAGAACCCCCTTTTATCAATCCAGCACTGTGAATTTGCTCAATCTGCAAGATGTTTTCAAGCAGAGTATCCAGTACCAGACTATTAGTTGCATATTATTCAACATGTACAACTAAACTCAAGAAAGAACAGGCATTATTCAAACTTAAAGAATGATCCACAAGCCATACAATACGTTATAGATTCATATAAGTCCTTGTAAGTTAGACGTATGTAAGCAGTGGCTATATCGACTGGTAACCTTTCCTCAAGAATCAAGACAGAACCACCATTGAGTAAAAAACCATATAATTTGTTGGTATACTAACTTACTAACTAAGAAGTGCGATGTGTGGGAATTCAGTCCCTCTAATATTAATCCTATCAGCTGAAAATTGCCTTTGCTTGCTAGATTTTTAAGAAAATACATGTTTTTTTTTTGTGCCCTCTAGATAAACTTCCTCAAGATCAAGGCTCTTCCATGTTCTTTTAATTATTTATTTATATATAGTTAAACTTACCACAAATTGTTCAATTACAACAAACAAGTGAAATCTTTAATTTTAATAGCTTTTCTAATCAAATAGGCAAGGCAACAGAAATGAGTCAATAACTAGACTAAAAACAGCAAAACTTCAGGACAAACCTCCTCATAAATGCAGAAGGTTCTTGACAAAGCTATCTGTTTGGAATAAACCATATTGTCCAAGGGGGATGTAGAAAACCACTGGCAACCAATAGCATGTGCCTGCAACAGGAATGTATATTCCCATTATTCAATGGCAAACATCTACAAATAGTTGCAATCTTATCAGTTGCCACCTTACCATATCAGAATCTCTAAAATGTCTTTGCATACTTGTAATATAGTATTCTTAGGGATCAAGTGACAAATATCAATGAGTATTAAATATTTAAATTACACAACCATCACAATACCAGCAGCTTCTTTGATTTTTCTACTAATATTCTCCCTACATATAATTTATAGGATAGGAAACATAGAAGGGGAAGTAGAAACTTTTCAAGCAGCACAGGTCATCTTAACCAAAGCTAAAAAGGGAAATATCCAAGAGACTCCAAGCAATAGAAGTCAAAGCGGTCAATTAGGAAGAGGAATTCCCTATAACTCTGCAAATGAAACACCTGCAAAACCATGAAAGAAGTTCATGTACAATAATAAACTTTCCTTACAGCCACATCTATTAGTATCATAAAGATGATTCTTGGACCCTATTCTTAACAATTTAAGCTTTTAGGTTATTTGATTCTCCAACTTCGTATCAAAGCACAGTTAACCAAGTAATCTGGACTAATGCCTTTAGTGTTATTAATATTTTAGCTTAAAGTAGGGTTTAGTGTCAACATAAAGTAGTTCTTTACCACATTTCAAGTCCAATTGACCTTTCATATAAGGGGGTTTGAATAATAAAAACAGCTCAAAACTTTTAAGTCAAGTGGTTCTTTGAAACCTACTGTGATGTGAATACACTCTCAGCTTAATCCAGCCTTTGCATACATCATCAAAGAAATTTTATTTTATATTTTTTGGTCATTTACACCTTAGATTCAAATTATCAAAGTGTGACTCTGTTAGAACCTAGGGACAAAAATGACATAAGGGAAGCTATGGGAAGTTATTTCTATTTGATAGGGGGTGAGGGAAAAGTTAGGATACGCAAATATTAAAATTGAGATTTAGAGAGTGGTTGGCATACTCTGAATGCCAGAGGAACCGACTAGTATGCTCGAAAGTGCTAGATGATCTATTCTATCTATCTTTAGGCTATTATAATTAGTTGTTCTATGTTAGAGTGGCGTAAGGGAGTCTGTAAGGCTGCATATGGTGTTATTGAATATTTTATATCATATAAATATAGTATTTTCTTCATATTTCTGCATCTATAGTAATGGGTTCCTAACAATGGTATCAGAGCAAAAGATTCAGGAACGTTCATGACTTCGGATGGCCAACGTGCTCTGTGCAGATTGCCAATGATTTCTGATTCAGTTTTCTGGCGAGGTTCTGTTCAGAACCACCCGCTTCAACGTTGCTCTGGGTTCCTCAGCGACGACGCGTCATTACAGAGCAATGAAGAAGCTTCCTCATGCGCGACAGTCTTTCTCGACGACCCTTCCAGCAACAACGGTGAGTGCTGGGTTTCACCTATGTTGCAGTGTATGGTTCCAGTTTGTTTGAGGGTATTGAGGGAACAAGCATCAAATAGAGTATGAGGGATTAAGAAGAAGATAAAAAAAATAGACAAAAAGAAAAAAGAGGAGAGAATGATGGATAATAGTCTTTTTAAGTCTTCATTTTCAATCCGGGTTGGAAAGGAACGAACGGGAAGAGGGCTACTTGGAGAGGAACGAAAGGGAAAGGCCTGAGTATCAGCCGCTAGAATGAAGCTACCCTAAGTACCAGCCGCCAGCTCCGTGGATGTCGCTCTCGAAGGGGGCATTAATGTTAGAACCGGACAAAAATGACAAAAGGGTAGTTATGGAAAGTTATGGGGAATTTATTTCTATTCAATAGAGGGTGAGGGAGAAGTTTTCGGCAAATATTGGAATTCGGGTTTAGGGAGTGGCAGGCATACTCTGAATGCTAGAGGGAGCGGGTAGCATGCTCGAAAGTGCGAGATGATCTATTTAGATATGTTTAGGCTACTATAATTGTTAGTGAGTGCACTTTGTATTATTCATAAAGTACTATGTTGTGAGAAGCATAGGAAGTATATGAAATTGTGTTATGTTTTCGTATGTTTTAATGCTCTGTCTTATGTACTAGTGTATAAAATATATTCAAGTATAATATAAGCTGCAATTCAGTATTTTGGAGTTGGTTCTCAACAATGGTATCAGTGCAAAAGACCTAGGCAGAGTTCATGGGATTTGGGGTGGCCGACGGCTTCTATCTTAATTCCCGTGGGTTCTGTGTAGTTTTCGGGCAAGTTCTGATTCGACTTCCGGCTAGTTCTACTCATATTCAGATTTGCGCTCAATGGCTGGTCCTTCTTCGCGTGTGACAACAGCGAAGAAGCCTCCTCGCATGCAACCAAGAATTATGCACACGACATTTCTTATCGCCAATCTTTCCGGTGACGAAGTTGACAGCAACCTGGCTTGATCCGTTAGTCTCATTTCTGATGGGTTCTGCGTTTTCTCCTTCCTTTATGAAGACAGAATAGCAAGGGGTCAAGGATTTTGCGTTTTCTCCTTCCTTTGCAAAGACAGAATAGCAAGGGGGTAAGGATATTTAAAATAAAATAAAATAAAAAAAGAGAGAGAAGAGAATTAAAAAAAAAAACAAAAGGAGAATAAAAAAAGAAAAAAAGATAGAGGAAAAAAAAAGATAGGAGAGAAGGATGGATAATAGTCTTTTATGGCCTCATTTTGATCCATGCTGGCAACGTCAGCGGATTGGATACGAGCAAACCGGGAGGAGCTACCTGGAGAGGAGTAAAAGGGAAAGGCTTGAGTACCAGATGACAGAGTGAAGCTACCCTTAGTACCAGCAGTCAGCTCCGTGGACGTCGTACTCGAAAGGGGCAGTAATGTTAGAACCTAGGGGCAAAAAGGACATAAGGGAAAGGAGGGAACAGTTATGGGAAGTTATTGGAGGTTATGCGGTAGTTGGGTTATTTAACAGAGGGTGAGGGAGAGGTTATGGAGGAAAAATATTAGGAATTGGATTTGAAGAGTGGCTGGCATACTCTAAATGCCAAAGGGAGCAGGTAGCATGTTCGAATGTGCCAGATGATTTATCTAGATATGCTTAGGCTATTATAATTGTTAAGTGTAATTTGTATTATTCATAAGCACTGTGTTGTGAGAAGCATAGGAAGTATATGAAATTGTGTTCTGTTTTTGTATGTTTTAATGCTCTATGTCTTATGTACTGGTGTGTAAACTCTGTTCAAGTATTGGAATTGGGATTTGGGGAGTGATAGGCATACTTTGAATGCCAGAGGTGACGTGGAACAAGTTGCATTGAGCTTTCTTGATCAAATTGATAACCAGAAGAAGACAAAAAAATGAGTGTTTATGCAACAATTTTAGTGCTTCATACTACCTTATTTATGTATTCTGCTTGTCCATTATATTGCTATGACTGTACTTTATTGTTAGTATTGGCTGATGTCTTTAGGGGTATTTTTGTAATTTCCCTTAGAGATATTTTCTGTCCCAGTATGTAATATTTTGACGGGCTTAATAGAAGAGGACAGTTCAGCTTATTCTCATTCTCCAGACTGCATGTTCGATGATTACTGTTAATTAAACAGTGAACATCTGAAAATTTTTCCAAATTGAATCCAATCTTGCGTTTGCAAGTCAACAAACTAGCTGGGTTTGTTGTCTCCTATCCCTGCGCTACTCCAAGAGGGAGCAGCTAGCATGCTCGAAAGTGCTAGATGATCTATTCTATCTATCTTTAGGCTATTACAATTAGTTGTTCTATGTTAGTGGTGTAAGGGAGTCTGTAAGGCTGCATATGGTGTTATTGAGTATTTTATATCATATAAATATAGTATTTTCTTCATATTTCTGCATTTGTAGCATTGGGTTCCCAATAAACTCACTCTTGGCTGGGCAACAATGACACAAATAATGAAAAGTGGTCTGAATGTAAGCAAAGAAGGGAAGGAAGAATTTCAGTCTTCAAAAAGCAGTCAGAATATAAGCAAAAAAGGGAAGGAAGAATTTCAGTCTCCAAAAAGCAGACTGAATATAAGCATAAAAGGGAAGAAAGAATTTCTAAATGATTCCTCACTTGCTAATCAATCCTTATGCGGAAAACGTATGCTGATAATTTGGGCTGTAATTATGTAATTATGTCCCCAATCCTCTCCTGTAATTTGCATTCCTTCCATGTATATAATTAGCATTTATTTCTTGCTTAGTTTTAGGAATAGATTGAGCATTTCTGGGTGTATAAATCCACCCCTCTGATTGTAAGTAAAAAACAATTTGAATACAATTATCCTTTCTCACAATTTCTCACATGGTATCAAAGCACATTCAGAAACAAGTTCTGCCTTTATTGAAGCTGTTTCTGAGTGATTAGAGAAGTGAGTATTCCAATTCTATTATCCTGGAGGTAGGTCCAGAAACCAACTCAAACGACGCCGGCAACGCCATCAGAGTCTTTGCCACGGTCTGAAACACATCCACGCGCCGCCACGCACCGCCACAGCCCTTCCGATGGTCGTCCACGTGCCAGCACGTGAGGGCGCGTGAAGGGTCTGTCCACCGTCAAAATTGCCCAGAAATCGCCGACCATCAATTTCCGACCTATCTCGACTATCAAATCTCAGCCTTCATTGCCAAATCTTCCTGGCCTTAATTGCCATCTCTTCTCAGGCCTTCATAGCCATTTTGTCCTTCACCTTCAGGCCTTCATAGCCATTTTATCCTTCACCTTCGGCTGCCACTTTGACCAAAATGTCAGAAATTACCTCGTCTTACCAAACAGAAACAATGACCCTGCCTATTACAGAAAAAAACCATCCCAAACATAATCCAAATGATCTTCAAAATTTTCATTCTTCCTATCGCTTGAATGGAAAAAATTACGTTAAGTGGTCCCAGCTTGTTAAGACATTATTGAAAGGAAAAGGGAAGCTCAACCACTTACTGAGAACTGGTCCACAGAAGGGCACTCTTGGATTTGAAGCTTGGGATGAAGAAGATGCCTTAATCATGTCATGGCTCTAGAATTCTATGCAGCCTAACATCAGTGATACTTACATGTTTCTTGCCACAGCAGAATAAATATGGAAAGCTGTCCGTCAGACTTACTCTAGAGTCAAGAATGCTGCACAAATTTATGATCTCAAGGTAAGGACTGGGTCCACCAAACAGGGAAGTAAATCTGTCACTGAGTATGCTAATACCTTGAAAATTTTATGGCAAGAATTAGATCAGTATCAAGTGCTTAATTTAAAATGTCATGATTGTGCTACTGTTGTGAAAGAATTTCTAGAAAAAGATAGGGTGTATGTCTTTCTGGCTGGATTGGATTCCGAGTTTGATCAAGTAAGGGTCCAAATTCTTGCAAAGGATGAAGTTTCTTCCCTAAATGAAGCTATCTCTATTATTCAGGCTGAGGAGAGTCGCAGGAATGTAATGCTGGAACCCTGAGCCGTGAGAGCATCGGCCTTAGCCTCCACACAAACTCAAAGAAAGGTTGACCAACCAGCAGCCCTAGTCTCTTCACAGACAGCAAACCAAAGAATGACAGAATTGGGTCTAAGTCAGAACTGGGACAACAGAGATAATTTGTGGTGTACCTACTACAAGAAACCTCGGCACACAAAGGATCGATGCTGGAAGCTTCATGGAAAACCAAATAGCCGTAAATGGGGAAAGGGAAAGAACCAAGGCCAAGCACACATGGTAGCCCAAGATAATTCAGAAACCATATAGGAGCTTGGAGGTCTTATTAGTACGGAATTAGAGAAATTAAGAGGTTTGCTGAGTGCTCTTGAAAAATCTTCTAGCATTTGCTCATTGGCTTCCTTAGGTAACCTTAATTCCCTTGGATATAATGCCTCATTAGAATCCTCTGATAGTACACTTTTAGATTCATGGAGACTCTGGGCCACTGACCACATAACCAATTCTTCACACAAATTCACCACCTATACATCCTGTCCTAGCAATAAAAAAATCACTGTGGCTACTGGTTCATATAAAACTGTAGCAGGCATTGGCGATATTAAAATAACTCCCACATTTATTTTGAAAAATGTTCTTCATGTCCTAAATTGTCCAATAATCTTGTGTCGATCCAAAAGCTTACCAAAGATATGAATTGCCATGTTATTTTTTACCCTACTTATTGTGAATTTCAGGACCCAGGTTCGGGGAGGAAGATTGGACTTGCTGAGGAAAAGAAGGGGCTTTACTACTTAGAGTTACCATTCCGTAATTCTATTGCCAATAACAGTAGTACTGTGTCCTTTTTATCTTCTTCCAATAAAGATGCCATTTGGCAACATCATTTTCGTTGGGGACATCCATTGTTTACAACCCTCAATTATGTTTCCCTCTTTGTTTCAAGGAGTTGATATGAGTAATTTACATTGTGATGTCTGTGAATTTGCCAAATATACACGTGTTTCTTTTCCTATCATTAATAAAAGAACTACTTCTCATTTTCAGTTGATTCATAGTGATATCTGGGGTCCCTC